>JACSZP010037137.1:0-14011 GCA_016161895.1 Pinna nobilis | reverse complement strand
TGGACGAGTGTTTTTTTTAAGCCCTGTATTGGCTAGCTACAAATGTATAGATGTGTCTGTACTTAACTCATTTTTGTCCCTCAGAAATCAAGTTCTCAAACCTAGGGCTTCTTAAAGGACCCTATGCATGGATAAAATGCAATATTTGACATACATGTATTATTGGTTGGACAAGACATCTAGAGATGGTCCCTAACTCCATCTTATCATTTTAGAATTTTGCCTGAAATCTGTTGTATATTTTTATGTTGGACAATGGACATTGCCACTGGGCAAGCATTTTTTACTATCTGAAAAGTACATAAGACAAGTACCGGTACTTTTTGCACACTTCTGTATGAGTATGATTTAGATGTTGTTCTTAGTTATGCAATATCCCTTTGAATTGTACGTGACTTGGATGACTGCATTGTATGATAAAAGGATAATATAATTTCAATTGAATTTGAAATGCATGAATAATTTTACTGATACATCTATTTTTGTACTGGTAGATCTATTTTTTATGAGAACTTTGTAGTTAATTGTTTCCCACTGTAGTAAGGCCCTACCCACATACACTGATACAGTATCAAGTAAGTTGAAAAAATGTTGTCTATGGTAGCTATTTCTTAAACTTTAGTGTTTAAAATACATTCATATACAAACCTTTTCTCCAGAAAATTGCATGGAACAAGAAGTTTTTCAAGACAGGCAGTCTTTCTTCTGAGGTTTTATTCATGTGATGATTTCATAGACTGTATTGAGATTTGTTGTGGCCTCACGGCAGAGAGCCTGTCTTCAGATCGTAATGTGGTGCATTCAGGGGGAAGGGTCGGCATCCTGTCTTTTGGATGAGACAGTAAAACCCGATGTTGATACATCTAAGAACCCTCACTGCATAATCAATGGCCATAATTGACGACATAAGCCATATTTGTAGCCCTTCAGAGTACATGTATTTGGTGTCATCTCCATATAAGTTAGATTCTTCAGTGGGGTGATAAACATCAGTAGTGTACAATTCAACTAATAAATTTGCTCTAAGGGAGGTCTCTCAAATTATCAGATGGGACATGTGATTTTGTGGTGGGTAAACTTGTAGGACTAGCGAAATTTATTTACAATGTACATCATATCAAGTCTGACAGGTGAAATAGAAGAAATTTATCTTGATTGGCACATATGTAAGCTATAGAATTATCACCCTTTACTCTGGACTGTTTTCTGTACTAATGGACAATTTATCTTAACTCATTCAGTCCCCCAGAAGACTTATTTGGATTTACCTAAATCTGATGTGATGGAGAGTCAATTATTTTTTAGGGGGTGATGAGTTAAATGTATACAGGTATATTTGGCTTTTGTGGCCATTTAACAGTGAGGATCTTAAAGAGGCCAACATCTGCAGTACTCAGATACGGTACCTTGATTTACTACTTACTTACTGTCTCGTCCCTCATCGCAAGGACCTGAAACCCAGTCAGGAATACCCTTACTTGGACTCAAACCCTCCGAGTGGAGTCACACCTAGGTGACATTCAATTAGAAGTACTCTAAGAACACTAGTGTTGTCACTGAGCATGTGCAACACATGATATTGAATTGTCCATATCGAACACTCCGAGTTGGTTCCAGGTAAATTACTTTCCCCAGTAGGCCTAATAAACCCAAGAAAGAAAGACCAACCTACATCTCGCTTTATCAGTCTACTAGTTCTACCACTTTTAGAAAATTGGGGAGTATACTCGTGTCATTAGTGTTCGACACTTGTTGCATACTCTCTTTGTTTTATTAGTCAAGTGCAACTCGTGTAACACAGGTCGTCCATTCGAATGCAACCCTGAGTTTATGTTGAAAACAGCGTAAAATACCAACATAGCAACGACAAGGTCATACATGTACCGCTGAATTGCATGTGAACCTAAAGTCAAAGGTGAAACTTGTCTTCCTTAGATAGGCTGTCATAGAATGATCCAAATTATTTCCCTGTGTCATACTTGTCATCCCTGTACCTTATAATTGACTAGTTCAGACATGAATTGTTATCCTGTTATATCCTGAGATTTCTGTTGAATGGACTGGTCCACACTTAAACATTACGTGTGTGTGTTTTTAGGTTGGCTTTGAGGGGAAATCAACTCGCTCCAGTACAACCGGATATTGTGAATGAATGAACATGCAGATTAGAATTAGCACAATACATCTTTCGCTGAATTTGATAAAAGGATATGAATTGTGAGTGGGTATGAAAGTGCGAGGTTGCAGTTTTTGTGAGTGAGATTAAAGGTCATTAGGTAAATTTAGTAACATGCAACTGATTATGTAGGGTCTTCAGATGGTCAGTCAGCTTTTATAAGAATTTTTTTTTAGGCCTTGAAAAGGTACTTTGCTTTCTCTTTTAGAAAAAATGAAAACGCTCCCCTCTTTGAAAAAAAAAATCAATAAATAACTCATTTGATAACTTTAAAAAGGAGAAATTATTTGGTCATGAAACCAGTTTAGAAATATCAACTGAAGCCCTGTTATTGCAGTAGTTTGTTCCCACATTTTTTAATTGAAATTTTCCCTGGACATTTCCCCTCCTCCCCTGCTATACATATATATCTTTGGCTGTGGCTCTCATCATCATTCTCCTACTTTCATTTTGCCCCTGTTTTAGCAAAAAAGGTGACATTAAAGAAATTAAATCCCTGCTATATGAAGTTTCTCCATGTTGTTCGTCTTATACAGTCTCGATTTTGTGTAATTCCTTTTGTAATTACTTTTATCTAACAGATCATATCAAATGTTTGGACCAAAAATGCATGTTACGCGTTGAGCTGACATGTGCCCTTCTCAGTAATCACAACTCATCGTCTGTTTGTAAGATAAATAGCTCAGTCCATGCCACATGTTTTTCTGCAGTCAAGCTTATCACTGAACAGATTTACATCATTACATGTGTGTACATAAGTATTGCGCAATACAGTTAAAAAATGTACCTGGGCTTTTGTATGACATTTGTACAAGGCTAAATAAGTGTACTAACTGTCTTTGATGAGGCAATAAAAACTGAAATCCCAGAACACACTTAGTATAATTAGCACTTCCCTGCTTGATATTTTAGTGCTGCGGAAAGTGAAAGACCACAATTTGAGTCCTTTAGCTGTCACTCCAACAACTTTTTATAAATAAAAGATTCTTGAGTGGCAGATTCATCAGCGACAGAACTGAGGTGGTCTAGATATAGGCCCTATATGTAGAAAAACCCATGTTCCTTCACTTCCATGTCAAATTTTGGCTTCGCACATTAAAGATTCTTCATGTATAACAAGGATTCCTCTTGCCTAGCAGTGATGAATATTTTCGATCTGTGCATTAGCTTTGGATGGCTGGGAATAGAAATGATGGTGAAATAAATTTGGCTAGGCATACATGAAGAAGAGAGGTAAACATGCATGTACCTCCTATACTTCTGAATAAGGACTACCCAACCACCCCACTGAATAAGGACTACCCAACCATCCCACCTCTCCCCTCCTAACCTCACCCACTCCCCATGGGGGTGAGATGGGGGAGGACTGGATGCAAGGCCTATTCATTTATGCAAAGGAAAGTCACCATTACAAAATGTACATACATACCTACCTGTAGGTCTGCTGAAGTGACTATCGATAACTGAAATTAGTCTCCTATATGAAGTAAAACTACATGTAGCCTAGAACTTTTAAAAAAGGAGATTAACAATTTAATATCTTAAATGTCGTTTAAGAAAATCAACCTGCTCGACTAAGTGGCAAAGGCTCGAATGACAACATAACTAACAAACAACTGAAACACTTATTGCACGGACAATACGTGACCAAACAGACTACTGAACTGCTATGGATTACTTGCACTGATCCAACACACTCATACTCGTTCTAAGTAACATTCATTGATAAATACATATATACCAAATATTTTGCATCTCAACATGCCTGCATCGCAAGTATCACAAGAGTTGTCTATCTTTAGTAGCATTCCATTAAAATTTCATTCTGGTTTAAGAAATTCTTAAGGAAGAGTTACGTCCCTTTGTCCATGAGCCAGTCTTACCAAAAATAGATATGACTTTTTGTTGATATCCATAAGGGTTAATTGTATCAGCCAGACAGTTCATTAACTTGGATAAGAGCTGATATAATATCTGAGATCAAAGGAGGAAGAGATAAAATCACCTCAAATAAGGTTACATTTACAGTGTTTTTTTTTTCTTTTTTTTTTGGTACCGGTACCAATATTACATGTACATGTAAACATGTATGTATGGAATGTGTTGATTGGTTTTGTCTGTCTGTTATGAATTATTTCAGATCTTGTAATGGTCACTCCTTATGGTATGAAGTTTGTTTACAAACCAGTTAATTCTAAACTAATATTTACATTATTTTGTCACATTAGCTGGGAGAGATTTCATGGCTCAATGGTTAGTGTTTTTTGCATTGTGAACCTGAGGTCATGGGTTTGAATCAGGTTGCATTTCCTTTCCCCTTGATGAGATAGTCAAAACCAAAGTCCCATGTAACAGTAGGCAGGGCTCACCCTGGACTCAGAAAATTGTAAGCCAAAATATTAGTCAACCAAGATTTTTTTTAGCCAATCGATTGTCCAATGAACATTTATTTACCAGTATGTGAAATATTTTTCATAATTTACATAGAATGACATCTGTTAGCCACATTGGGTATTAGTATCGGTACATTTTGAATCATCTCCCCTTTATTTTCTGACATTCATTCTTTAGTTATGTTTTAACAGGTAACTTTTATGACCATGTGATACCATTCAATAGATACACTTTTAACATAGCAACAAAAAACTGTAGCCAGAAAATAATCAATTGCAATTATTTTTAGCCAATTACCACAAAAATTAAGCAATGGCTAAATTGGCCACCTACAGGGTAAGCCCTGCAGTAGGGCTAGGTATCACCAGGTTAAAGAACCCTCACTACTCCATGGCAAAAATTGCTGAGCACAGATAAATAGCCATTTAGTAGCATAGAGAGACTTCTCCATAAAAGTGAAAGATTTTTTAGTGGGACGTTGAACAACAGTACAATACATTGTCATACAACAAATTAATCTGGGATTAATCTGGGATGTGATCATGGTATTTTTACTAACTGCAAAAGTCAACATTCCATTTTGATAGAACTTTAAACATCTAAAATTATTAAGTTCCACAAATTTGTCTGAAGGTTCTGATTTGTACAGCCAGCATTATCATGAAGAAGTTCAGATACATGTACGACTGAAATGATATCAAAAGGGATGTAAAGTTTCAATTATAGACAAAAGTATTAATTATTAATTTCCTCTTGTTTTTGCAGGTGGAACTGAAGGCTAATTTAGCAGAAAACTCAGCTGCCCTAATGACGTCAGACCGGGGAACCAGCGGGGGCGCTGAGTTAGAACTCACATCACCGGTAAGTTCCTTCTCATGCAAACCAAATAAGATTTGATCTCCAGTGTGCATTACATTTTATGTAGATCTAATGAAACCCCATTGAGAGGCAAGTCTCATGTCAGTAACCAATCAGATTTCTTCCTTCAGAAATTCAAGTTACCGTTGTCAATGTAATTTTATGGTAGACACAAGAAGGTCTAAACTTTTACAAGTTAATTGTATTTGACCTTACAATGATCTTTCATCAGATCTGCAAGAAAAGTAGGTGCTCAAGATGGAATTTTAATTAGACTGTTTTTCATGTACCGTAGCAGGTTCAAGTTCAGAAATTCCTCCTCCCCACTCCTGTAACCTGCCTTAGCTACCCACTGAATTAAATAACTCCCTGTCTTATATGACTTAAAAGTATGATTCCCAAAGCAGCCTTTGCCTGTATAAATCACCTAAATTAAGATACTGCCTGTCTTATATAGACCCTTTTTGCTCCTTCTCTTAGACAGTCTCTTAACACAGTTTGGACTGTAGTATGATAAAATTCTATGGCATTACACCAAAATCTTAACTGAGAATTGAGAAATACTGCACTGTCACAGTAATCAGATTTTGGGGCATGTAGTTTATGGACTGTCTCTGTGTCTTTTTGATCATTTGAAGATTGATTACTAGTATATTAATCTACAGCTGTTCTTTTGCTGACAGTCAAGTTATGAAAATCAAAGTGTACCTGTGGGCCCCAGAGCTCACATATTTCATGTACTTGTATTGTTGTGTTATAAGTATTTTACACTGCTCCCAGCTTTTCACACTGAAGTCAAATTGCATCTGGTTTTTTCTGCCCTTGGGATGAGACAAGAAATTCAAGGTTCTGTGTCACAGTAGGTGTCTCTCACTGCTCCATGACCTGAAGTGATGAACATAGACCAGAATTTATCAGAGATGCTAGTTTTGAGAAAAATTCCTGAAATTCAGATTTTGTTTTATTCAGTTCATGGATTTTCTTCTAATAGAAAATGCTAAATTTGGTTACATTTTTGATGTAGATGAACTTTTTCAGGATTTTGTCTGTCGGTACCACAGCCGCTCATATTTTTGGTCGGAAATATATGTCTGTCAACTGACATACGTTTTAGATTGTGTGTATAGCGGTATGTACACAACCTAGACCGCATGTCAGTCGACCAACATATATTTCAGACCAAAAATATGAGCCCCTGTGTCGGTACTAGCATCTCTAATTTATAGTCATTCATAGTTAAGAGAGAATAAACATTTATATTCATTGTCAATTGAGGCCCTATTGTCTGCCATCATGTGTTTTTGAGCGGAGTGCTTGACAAAACAACAAGTCATTAAAATATGCTCATCTGTATCAGAGTTTACATGTTTACATGTACAAGTGATGCAGATTTAAGCTACAAATTATACTGATTATGATTATAGAATTTTACAACCCCAAACTTTATTTCTCTTGCCACAAGACAGAATTAAAGTTGAGGCCAGTATTCAGAATACAGTGAGCTTAAAGTTATAAAGGCACTTTTTTGGCCAGCAAGTTTGACTAACGGCAAAAATGTATGTGTAACAAACATCATTTCATGTACGGTATGTGCAATGATAATTGTGCTTGATATAACTGCATACACGTAGGTGTTGCGGCAGCGGCAGGGATTATCAGATATTAGGGATTATATTTAACATTTGTGTATTTTGACATTACAAAAATGTTATTCACTATAAATGGTAACACTATACCTATGCTGGTTAGAAACCATTTTCAATTTGACCAAAATTACAAAAACTGCTAAATAGCTTTTGGGGATAAAGAGGAAAAATGAGAGGTCACTGTACAATTGTTTTATGCTGAAGAATACTTTATGCACACAGTATAGAATTAAATCAAGGTGAGCTTCACAGGCCTACTTGGGCCTACGTTTCTGCCTCATCTGTACAAATATTAATTTTTCTATTATGTCCAATTACACCTGCGACAGCTGTTGATCGTTGTGAGCTATCAAGGCCCTTCCGGACTCCTGCTTTTGTTTTGTGTGTGTACGTGCATTTCCTCTTGCGTCTGATGATACATGCGACAGCAGAGAGCTGTTCATTTGTCAAGTCTACAGATAGGGCCGCAAAATCAATATGATGGTCAGAGAATACACACGGTGTATATCAACTGTACGGAAAACCTTTTCTGTAGTTGTCACAAAAAAGATGGCGCTAGTCGTCTTACAACCGCTGTGACAGTTCATTGTTTTCTTAAGTTGTCAAAATAGCTGGCACTTGTCATCTGATTGCCACTTTGACAGTTCAATGTCTATAGTTATCACAAAATAGCTGGCACTTGTCATCTGATTGCCACTTTGACAGTTCATTGTCTATAGTTATCACAAAAAAGCTGGCACTTGTCATCTGATTGCCACTTTGACAGTTCAATGTCTATAGTTATCACAAAATAGCTGGCACTTGTCATCTGATTGCCATCATGACAGTTCATTGTCTATAGCTGTAACAAACCAGTTGGCACTAGTCATCTTATTGCCACTGAGACAGTTCATTGTCTTCTGTAGTTGTCTTCTGTAGTTATTAAGTAGCTGTCACTAGTTATATTATTGCCGCTGTGACACTGGCAGTTCATCCTCTAGTATATAGTTGTCACAAAATAGCTGGCACTAGTCATATTATTGCCACTGAGACAGTTCAGTGTTGTCTATATTATCAAAAAATAGCTGGCACTTGTCATCTTATTGCCACTGAGACAGTTCAATGACTTCTATAGTTATCACAAAATAGATGGCACTTGTCATATTACTGCCACCGAGACAGTTCATTGTTGTCTATAGTTATCACAAAATAGCTGGGTCTGCAACATTCCTAATTCCAGCACCATGTGTCATGTTCCCTAAAAGGTGAAGGAAGTCATGGGCACTATGGCAGTGAATCAAACTTTACTTTCTTACCAACTTTGTAGTTTTGTCCCTACTTTCACACCAAGTTTTTATCCCTACTTTCACACCAAGTTTTTGTCCCTACTTTCACACCAAGTTTTTATCCCTACTTTCACACCAAGTATTTGTCCCTACTTTCACACCAAGTTTTTGTCCCTACTTTCACATCAAGTTTTTGCCCCTACTTTCAGTCCTAGTGTCAGTAGTGATGTACTTGTAAGGATACCATCTGTGATAAGCAGTTGTGCATACATATATTATATTGAGCAAAGCATATTGATTGTAAGGAACAGATAAAATTTATAGACAAGGGTCACATGTACCTACATGCATCATAAGATGCTCAACATTGAAATATGAACCCAATACAGTGAAGCATGTACAATGTAAATAACAACCTCCTTTGGAACGTGCAAGAAAACTGGTCCGCAAAGAAAAGCGGTCTATATATAGAGAGAGGCTGATTTTAACATAAATGGTACTATATGTATTAATTAGGGACAGCAAAAAAAAAAAGGTTTTAGTGAAGAAGTGTTTTTTGTTTTTGTTTTATACAGGGCAACTGTGGCTTAGTTGTTAGTGAGTTCGTCTTCTGATTGATAGGTGTGGGGTTCAAATCCAAGCCATGCTGCAGTTGGCATATTAAAGAACTCTCCCTGCTCTACGGCCATAAATGCTGAGCATCTATGGGCAAAATTTGTTGCTCTTCATTGGCACATGGTGACGTCTCCATGTAAGTGAAAGAATCTTGGGTGGGACGTTAGACAACAATACAATACAATATACAATGATATTGATAAAGACATCCTGCTAGGGATGTTCAATAAGCATCAAAGTAAGTTAGTTGGTTTTACTTGTATTATTGTTTAACGTCCCACTCTAGAATCTGTGACATATATGGAGACATCACAAATGCTGCTGAAGTGTGATAACTATGGCCTAAGCTGGACTTAAGACCACTGAGCATTGAGGGTTCTTTAACTTGCCAGTTGACAACACATACAATTGGATCTCGAAGTACTTGGGACCGCTTGGTTTGAGCCGCGTCAGTGCCACTCCGCGGTTGGCCGTCCCTGTCCTTTGGATGAGACAGTAGAAACCGAGGCCCCGTGTCACAGTAGGTGTTGGCATGTTAAAGAACCCTCCCTGCTCTACGGCCAGCAGTGCCGAGCATAGGCAAAATTTGTAGACCCTTCACTGGCACATGGTGACGTCTCCATATGAGTGAAATATTCTTGAGTGGGACGTTAAACAACAGTACCATACTTGGGACCGCTCATAAACTTTGAGACTTCGAGTTTTCAAAAATATGATAACCCTCCAGCTGAATGCTATTTCAATGTCCAAAACCCTTTAATTCACTCTCTTTCCTGGATACTGTTATAATCACTCAAAATTTGGGAAAATGTTCTGTAATAATTTTACGCTATCGTCACTTTTGGTTACTAAATAAACACATGGTTATTACAATGTCCGCCAAAAATTTGCATGCAGAAAGGTTTAGAAGATATTTGACAGGTATTTTAAGCTTTGGATTGTGAAATTTATCGAGAAATCAAACATTTTGCCATCAACATTCGAAAGATCAAGACTACATTTGCTTAACCTATTATGGAAAAAAATCTGGATGGTAGTTTACTTCGAGAGATCGAGAACTTTGAGAGAACAACGTTTGAGTTTTCAAGATTTGACTATACTTTGACACAGGACCTTTTCTGTGTGTATTTAAATTGGTGTGATATAAATTTTGGAAACAGTTGCTTTAGTTTCTACAGTGACCACTTTCATATAAGACAACCATCATGACCTGTGGGAGGAGGGTCTGTCATTCGGATGAGACAGTAAAAACCGAAGTCCCGTGTCACAGTAGGTGTTGTCATGTTAAAGAACACTCCTTGCTCTACAGCCAGCAGTGGTGAGCACTGGCAAAATTTGTGGCCCTACATTGGCACACGGTGATGTCTACATATGAGTGAAATATTCTTGAGTGGAACGTTAAACAACGACGCAACAACAACAACAACTTGTGGGAGGCCAAAATGTTTTACTTCCATTTGTTACATGTACATAGTTGATTCATCATATTGATGGAATATGGATTCGTATTGACTTTTGGTTTTATTTCATTTTTACAACGTAGCAGTTTGTGAAAATTGCCAACATAAGTGGGAAAAAATAAAGTTTAGGGGTCAGCTGCCACCATTTATTTGGGTTGTAAAGTTTATAGTATTTCATTTGTAATAAATTTCACACTCATTTTCGAATAAGTGAATGTTAATTTTCTTTAAGTTTATTCATGCATGAGGACCACTCCTTTAGGAAAAGTAGTCTTTTAGAACAGACTGTCTTTTATGACAGGTTTTGTTTAGCAGATTATTTTTTGAAAGTTTGTCTTACCCTTGGATGAGACAGTAACAACTGAGGTCCTTTGTGATTGTGGGTGTAGACAATTTCAAGATCCCTCGATGTTCACTGGTAGTAAGTGCCAATTTAGGTAAGATTCGTAGCCCTTTTGCATACTTTGACACTCNNACATTCATAGGAACAATTTTCCTTAATACAGGTCTCTATAAGACTATAATATGCCAAAGAGATTGTCAACTGTGGTCTACGTTGATAGAAATACAAAAAACATAAGTCAGACAAACCTCGGCACCCACACATAAGTTCAAATTTAGAAACTGGTAAAAATTCAGTGTCAGTAGTCACAAAAATATCTATAAATGGCAAGTAAAAAATCCATGGGAACAAGTTTGTATACTGTTCAGCGGATTGACCTAAGTTCAGGAACTTATTTTGACCTGTTTGTGGACTATAAAGCTGTATGAAATAAAGTGAATTTGTGCATGTTAAAACATCAGCAATGCCTCATGCAGGGGGCTCAGTGTGTAATGACGTATGTGTGATACGTGCTGGTGCGTGTGTGGTGATGTGTAATTTGAGCAGAGATAGTTAATGTGTTAGCAGTTAAGTGTCCTCATTCTAGACCAGAGGTCAGATCAGAAATACTGACAACCAGAAAATGCAATACCACAGTCATGTAGTGCTGACAGCCTTCATTGCTCTCACTGTTTCTCCCAAAGATTTCTGTAGTGTTGGTGTATTGGCGAGAGCCATCATTGTTCCATGATAAAGCCAGAGGTCAAGTTGTTGTTGTATTGTTGTTATATGTCTCACTCAAGAATATTTCAATCATATGGAGACATCACCGTGTGCTGGTGAAGGGTGAAAATATTTTCCTATGCTTGGCACTTATGGCTGTAGAGCAGGGAGGGTTTTTTAACATGCCAACACTGACTGTGACACGGGACCTTGGTTTTTACTGTCTCATCTAAAAGACAGGGATGGCCACCCGCAGAGTGGTGCTGTGTGGATTCAAACCCAGGATCCTTCGATTCGAAGTCGAACATGTTAACCACTCAGCCATGGAGGCCCCAGAGATGAAGCAAGCAAGGTCTACAAAGTAGTGAAAGATTCTTGTGTTAGATGTTTTAAATGAGTAAGATATTTTGACAGCTTTTCTTGATCTAGCTTAAGAATATATACTGAACCAAAAGTAATGTGATAAGAGACATTCAAAAATGGTCAAAAGTACATCAGAACCTGTCTTGAGAAACTACTAAATAAGAATCATTACTGTAAGAAAATCATGAATAAACCCTGTCATGATAGACCACCTGTCTTGAAAGACCACATGATTTGTATGACTGAAAGTGTGGTCTCTCAATAAGGGTCCACTGTAGTTTAAAGTAGTGATAGACTTGATGACCAGTTTTTTAACCCTTTCAACCCCAAGTATCAGAATGGTAGGCTCTTTTCTATTGTCTTAGACCATTTCCATTTCAGTCTGTGGTGTTGGAAGGGTTAATGTGAGGTGGTCATTTAAGAGGTAGGGACTTAAAATGAGGAATAGCTAAATTCATGGGGCTGTTTTTGCCTAGGGGATAGTGTATTTGACTTCGTATCGAGAGGTCTGGGGGTTTGAGTCCAAGTCACATCACGGTTGGCTGTCCCAGTCTCTCGGATGAGTCATTAAAATGTTAGCTGTGTCACAGTAGGTTTTGGCATGTTTAAGAACCCTCCCTACTCCACCGCCATAGGTAAAATTTATTGCCCTTCACCAGCACACGGTGACTTCTGCATGTAAGTGAAAGATTCTTGATTGGGACATTAAACAACAACCATTTTACAACAAAAACTAAATTCACAATGAATTAAGTAGGTATTATAAGCTATAGTTGTATTCAGCTTTCACCAAATTGTGTTTTAACACATAAATTATCAGGGAAGTAAGTCCCTTGAAGGATTTTAAAATTGTAATTTGTATAAAATCATGATCAGATCATCACATACATAGTGCCCTACATTCCAACATACAATTTATGCCACATGTAGAAAATGTGTCGGCATACATGTATATTATATATACACACACACACACACACACACACTAGTACTAGTTTACATTCATGCAAGTTATTTTTCCTCTTGGCTTGTACCTAAAGCAAGTCAATGTCGTACCTGTGTGTACATACAGGTACCACAACACCTATGTGAACAGATGTATGTACCTGGAGGGAAAAAAAAAGCAGCCCAAAAACTTCTGATAAATCATGACTGTTGAAGTGCATGCCGTGTAGCATTAATGCTGTTGGGCTGCTGTAACTTATTGCTTTGCCATCTAGTTGCCAGGTTTTGGGTTCAAATCGGTGCCCCGTTTGGGTTGGCTTTCCCTGTCAATTAGAAGAGACAGGAAAAGTCGATGTCCTATGTCACACTAGGTGTTGGCATGCTAATGAAACTTTCCTGCTCCAACATCCACAAGTGCCAAGCATAGCCCAAATTTGTCACCCTTCACCGACATAAAGTGACATCTCGATATAAATGAAAGATTCTTGAGTGGGACGTTAAACAACAAGAAAACAGTAAACAACAACCTTCCTGAAGTTAAGAATAAGATAATTCAGCTTACATGTACACGTGTATTGTATATATTTCATATTAATTTAGTAAGTGTGTTATGAATATTTTACATTAATCTAGTAGATGTCATCAATCTTCAATTATGAACTGTTAAATTTTAACAATAGCACAGTACTAAGTTGTGGAGATTGATGGATTTTAGCCCTGCCGCTCTCTTGTGACTGGAAAAGTGTCAACACAGAAACAATATAACATAATATGAACTTTGACCTAGGTCAGATTATCTGTTGTGTCAATGTGTCTTAAACATAACATTTCAAATAAAGTGATTTAAAAAAAAAAGAGGTTAAAATAATTATCACATTAGCTTAATAATATAAAAGACTAGTCTAACACAATAGAATAGAGCATACCATTTTGATACATAAGGTTGAAAGGATAAAGTGATGTTCCCTTAATCTAGGTTTAGGATGACTTGGTTGGACTGAACTTGTTTTCTACATACCATGGAACCTCGCCTTAAGACTATCACTTAGGAGACCCCCTCAGTAATCAGACCAGTTTAAGACAGTCTTTTAGGTGATCCTTATAGCGGGGTTCCACTATATTTACTCCTACATATGAATGACATATTTGGAGTCTGAAAAAAGAAAAATTCGTACTGGTTTAATCAACCTGGTTTTGGATAATAGAAATGATAATAGAAAAGATAGAAATGATTACTGTGTGTA
>JACSZP010037132.1:0-20021 GCA_016161895.1 Pinna nobilis | reverse complement strand
AAAAGTAGGAAAAAGTAGGAAAAAATAGGAACAGTAGAAAGCCTGCATACCATGTAGGCTATCATATCGATGACAAAATACTGTGATATATGTTTATTGAAATTAGGTATATCCTTGCACCTCTACTTAACAGAAAAAACTCATTTGCATATCTGGGTCCTAAGCACTGAGCCTGCACAGCTGTGGCTACTTACATTGGAATCACATGATTTGAAACAGAATTTGTTATTTTCAAATACTTTTTGTAAGAGTTGTCTACATTTGTTTACTTACGGTCTTTCCTGTACCAGTTCCTATTGAAAATAAAATAGATAAATTATGACTAGCCCATATTATACTTACATGTATATGTGTGTTAATAAGCACTGCATTCCAGAAATAAGTATGTTAACAACACCAAAATTTTAGTACAATTATCTACACATACATATATAAGTATGGATTAGCTAAGAGGAGGGACATTAGTTTAACAAGTGGAGTGATGGTATTCTACTTATGACCAGTGCTCCACATTAGATGCGTAACTATGTATTTTATCCCTTTAAATTGACAAAATATACATTGATACTGATATTAATGCATACATGTATGTTACACACTCGCTTTTCTGTTTACCCTTCGAATTTCGATAACAAGCATAAACAAATACGGCCATGTAGGTTATGAAAACATAAAAATGCAGGCTCTAATTAAAAATAGATAGATTTAAATACAGTCATATTGTATCAGAAAAAATCAATATCAGCTTTGTGTTTCATCTTTCATTCTAATAACCAAAAAACCTTTTACAAGTTTTTTTTCATAAATACAAACTGAAAATTTAGTATACTCTCACCACAAAATTAAAATATTGATTTATTTCCCAAGGTTTGAAAAAAGTGAGTTCTGTATCACTTTCGCTGATAAATTATCTGGAACTCTGTATGATACAGAAGTATTTATACAATAATGTCAATGTAAGATCTGTGTGTAACATACATATCTTCTTCTGTGTACAATAGCAGAGTAATTCTGCAGCTGTTTGTTTAACTAAAAGAAGATACTCACTGGCTTGACCAATCACATCATATCCATCATAAACATGGTCAAATGACTTGTACTGAATTGGAAACAAGTATGTGATGTCCCGGTCTGGAAAAATGTAAAAAGTAATCATGAAATATAGACTGTTCTATAAACATGTATTAAGGAATATGGAAATATGTTATTTTCCTAAGACAAGCTCATATAAATGGTTGTATTGTTGTTTAATGTCCCACTGAAGAATTTTTCACTTATAAGTTATATAAAGACATCACATTATGCCAGTGAAGGGCTATAAATTTAGCCTACGATCCCCTTGGCACTTGCGACCATATACATGTAGCTGGGAGGGTTCTTTAGCATGGTGACCATGGTTTTTTACTGTCTCATATGAAGGAAAGGGACAGCCAACTGCACTGTGGCTATTTGCATTTCTGAAAATACATTTCCCTATGAAAATATATACATGTATTTAGTATGTGTCTGACAATATATTTCTATATATCCGGAGACCTATAGAGATAGAGGAGTTAGAAATATATGATAAGGAATGACATGCAGACAGACCAAATCATCAAAGAAGAGATAAACAGATTTGCTCTTTGTGACAGACATTTCTACATGTCAATTCAGTTGCTGAAGTACAACTAAAAGTTACCAAGAAGTTTCTGCCAAGATAGAAGATGCAACTGATTGGGTAAGGCTGGTATAGAATGTCCACACCATCACCTCTGTACTATGTATGTAATAGAACCTACTTTAGTGATCCATTGAATTTAAGGACTACCTGCCCTATGTGAACTAAATCTTAGCTTCCCAAAGTGACTTTTTCCTTTATAAACTACCAGCATTAAGAAACCACCTTTCATAAGACCATAACTTCATCTTCCCTCAAACAGGCCCTTGAAATATGTTAGAGCTAAGATTGTATATACATGTAGCACCATTTACTGAGTGCACAACAGGAGCTAGACATCAAAAACAAATCTTAGTATTTAGTTGAGAAGGACTTCAACAGCAAAATAAATTCTGAACAACATGAACTGTTGTTTAAAATTGGTTTGTGGCCATCATTCAGTAGCCTTAGGCTCAGTAAGACATACATTGTAGGAGTCACCTAGAAGTGATTGATTAAGGTGTATAACTAGTACATTGACAACTCTGAATTAACATACCAGTGTAAAAGAGAACATAAAATTTACAAACCATTTAGTTTGGCAACTGTTTGTTCAGAAATTCTATATTTGGTAAGTGCCCCTGCGTGGTCTTCATTGCTGTTTTCTGAGACAATCTTTTTATCAGATGTGTGAATTCCATACTCCTGTGTTTTTGCTGACATGGAGATTCCATTCTCCTGTGTTTTTTCTGACATGGAGATTCCATTCTCCTGTGTTTTTTCTGACATGGAGATTCCATTCTCCTGAGTTTTTTTCTTTTTCTGTGGTGTGTGGACACCATTCTCTTTAGGTTTTGCATAGTCATTGTCATTTGTTTCTTTCTCTTCATTAGCATCATCATCTTCACTCTTCACCTTCAGTTTTTTCTTCCTTTTCTCTTTGGGTTTTTCCTCTAAGTCACAATTTGTTTCTGACTTTCTTTTTTTCTTCATTTCCTTTTCCTCTTTCTTCTTTTTCTTTGCTGCCTTCTCTTCTACCTAAAATATAGTGATACCAAACTTTCAGAACAATTTTTTTTTAACAAATGAAGGGACCAAAATGCTAATAGAATATGTTAGCTTTTGACTCTGTGACCATTTTTTAATCAAGAACATTAAGAAACAATAAATAACCAATATTTGCTTTCTCACCTTTGAGGGGGCATGGTCCATAGTGCTTAAATTGGGAAATTAACTATGCCTTTTCTAAAACTTCAGATTCTTCACATGTACCAGTATCAATAAATTGTAATGGCAAATATCACTGCTTCAAGCTTACTTAAACTTTACTGTTTAGCAACATATATTGACTGAATTTTGTATAGTGTTGAGACAGTTCATAAATAGGAATATCTGGCAGAAAGATGGGAGTGTATATAACTTGAAGTTAGAAATAAAGCACAATATCTGAATTGATAAATCTGCCAGCAAAAGCCCATTTTCAGTTAGGGGTGAATCAATATATCGATATACCGATATCAATATGTATCAATATTTACTTGTGTATCGATACTAATAAGTTTGGCCCTTGAATTTGGTTAGATTATGTTGGGATGCTTTTTAGTTGTCCACAGACAAGTAGTGGTTTATAGGGGATCAAAACTTGTAATAATACAGGCAAGTTCATTTATGTTTTTGGCCAGAAGACTTTTCAGATTTACTTGACCAAGGACAAGTGACCAAAAAACATATTTTAACATCCCTGCCATTTCAAAAAATGTAGGAGAATACTTTTTAGGTGATAGGATTTCAGTCATTTATTTTTTACTTTATTATTAGGCCTAACTTTGGAATTAACGAAATGTCATGAATCTTGCTTTTTGTAAATAGCATTAATTATTGTACATCATAATTAAGTGGCAGTAGGCATTTCATTTGTACATGTATACTCCGTTTCGCCAAAACTTGACAAGGATAGAGCACATAACGGTGTAAATCTTCTCGAAAAACACGTCAAATACCCAAAACAGCTTTTAATTAGCTTTGTCGCTAGGCTCCGCTGAATGTGTAGTGCAGTTAGGCTAATGTAAAAATATTCGCAAAATTTTGAAATACAACGACTTAAATAACTGTCGTTAAAAAAAAACAGAGTATAACCTATCAGTGTCGTGCCAACTTGATAATGGTTGAATATTTATGAAGTAGAATGGTAATCGGATCTTTTGTGTCATTTGATGATCCACTACCAATGTAGAACTGCATATAATAATTCATTATATATCATTAGGCCTATAAAGATTGAGTTATTAGTGTTGCCCTACCAGACTATCAGTAAAAACTATCCACAGCACGTGTCAGAATTTCACAAACGGCAAAATATGAATTGAAAATGAATATCAATCTGGAGTAACAATTTAACAGAAATAAAAACTAAATCAGTACAGTTCTTTGACGAATACTAACCTTATCATTCTTAAGAGATTTCACCTCTTTCTTTTTCAGAACTGTCTGATCTTCAACATCCAACTTCATGGTTTGGTTTTGTTCACCACTCCTCTTGTGCAATGATAGACGACAACCTCGTGGCGTTATTAATCGGAAATCACCGTTATTAATCAAGTCCAAGGGGTCCGAATGTACACGTCAAAAGTGAATACCAAACCCGACCGAAAGCATTTAGAATCCTTCTTTTGACAAAACACTCTGTTTCCACAGATTTTCGACCCCTTGGCCTTTATCAAGTGTTTGACGACAGTCATGAATCTTGGTTTTTGTAAATAGCATTAATTATTGTACATCATAGTTAAGATGCAGTTGGCATTTCATTATTACACATGTATACTCTGTTTCAGTCGCCAAAAGGATAGAAAACGTATAACGATGTAAATCTTCTCGAAAAACATGTCAAATACCTCAAACAGCTTTTAAATAGTGGCAGACTGTTCTTTTACCTTCTTCCTAGACTATGTTTTCTCAATACAATCAGAGACGTATATAACACATATATACGTCTCTGATACAATGCATTCAATAACCCCTATTTCAAGCTCTTGGCTGGAATCTCAGTGTTTTCTCATCAGTTCCAAAATGCGGCATGCAAACTGCGAGGGATATTTGAGGACATCCGACGGCCACATCAGCACTGTCTCAGAAATAACGATAAAGGAAATGGCTTTTCAAAACCTAAAAAAAAGTTCCCACTTTGGATCCCCAATCTTTTTCTGGTCAGCTCCTGCAGAGACGTATCTTACACATGTGTTATATACGTCTCTGGCTCCTGTAACTGAATGTGGCATGCAGAACTAGACCATTCCCGACCCGCTCTATGCAAGTTTTGAGGAAAATCCCTTCCGTAGCGATAACGGGATTGACCTTTTGTAAAAACCTGGAATTGAACATTGCCCACCCCACCCCCAATTTTTCATTACACAATACGGACGATGGGCCTCGATCGGAATGTAAAAATGTAACAAAACACTCAGTTTCCACAAATGTTCGATCCCTTGGCCTTTATAAAGTGGTTGACGACAGTGACACTAGTTTCTACATATTTTACATGCGTATCATGAAAAGCTTTATTGAAAATGTTCAGCAATGTTTATCTTTTGAAGTGCTTTTGAAAGGTTTTGATCCGTTGATATAGCCTTGGACCAAGCTATTTTACGGGATGTTATAGGCAGTAATATAGTACCCTGAGTGAACATTGAAATACAGATATAAAAACCGTTGTAAAAACATTCCCGTAATATAATATAATGTAATTATAGATGTTCTTTTTATTCAGTGGGTCGCTAAGGCAGGTAAGACTGTACATCTCTAACTTACGATATGGATACTGGAGACCAAACTACGTGTATATGGTTATAGTTATCAATGCCCATTCTCGACACCAATGACTCTCATGGTTGATCTTTTGGTCCAAAACACCATTCCACCAAAAGCATGTTGTCCCCAACTCAAGCTCGATCTGGAAACAACTTTTACATATAAATGGATAATTTCAGCATTAGTGACCTCCATAGTTAACCGTTTGATCCAGGCGCGGACCCATATCAAGTAAGTCCACTCATTTAGATTTTTACTAAAAAAAAAAAAAAAGTGTGATAGTTGAAGATACCAATTTTAAGGGTCAATCAAAAAGCAAAAATAAAAAGCAGGCAAAACAAACCATTGCCAAAACAAAAAGAGACGTCAATAACACAAGCAGCAACCCACACAGCAAGACGTGTAAAACAAAAACAAAAAATAAATAAATAAACGGAGATGAATACAGGTGCCATGGAAGGGTAAGTAACTCCTGCTCCGCGCGCAATCTGTAACATCCCAAATATTCGAATACGTACTCGTGGATAAGTCACAATCAGTGATGGTCATAAACCAGTAAAAGGACGGGATTGGGTATGCTACAAGGGGAACATATCACTCGTCATCTGTTTTACAGATATAACATATCGACCAAGATGGTGATGATGGCGACCATAAAACTTAAAACATAAAAGCGATGACTTCATTTTAACCATCATGAACCCTTGGTTAAGTTACTTCTTTGTCAGCAGCAACCCTCTATCAAGGAAATCCTGATAAGAAACGTATGGTCCAGAATATCGTATCAACTGAAGGATGTATACTCCATATGTAGGTGCTCATGGAATATTGCTGCTTTAAAATGGAAATTTCACAATAGGGAAATCTTTTATCGTAAAATTTTGTTCTCAACCGTCTCTCATTAACAATCTCCAGATTTAGATCAACGTATGATCAGACCTTGCGGTTGCCGTGGTGTTCTCTTTTTCAAGCTAATTTTGATAGGTGCGACCAACATAGTCACCAGATTTTGAATTAATTAATGAAATAACGTGAAGTTAAAGGATCGGACCAACTTCATGTCATTATTCTTTAAAAGTCCCTGTATGAAGTCAGCCTCATACGAATAAAGAAATAAGTCAGCAAGAAGAGGGGCACAGTTGGTATCCATTGGAATGCCGACAGTCTTTTGAGAAAACCCATTCATCGAACACAGCAAATATGTTGTCAATCAAAAATTTAAAGCATTCTGACGATATCATTTTCAGAAAACTTTTTGTTAGAATCAGAATGGTTTATTTTCTAGTATGCCTTTGTCATGTTTTAATATTTGAATTTACAAGGTGGGTGGTAAATACAAAATTAAAATATGACGACTGTTGTCATGTTTTAATTTTTGTATTTACCATCCACCTAGTAAATTCAAAAATTAAAACATGACGCCCTCCTAGAACGAGACATGTCATATACATTCGCCCATCTTTTTGACAAAACAAAACTGAGCTAACTTCGTTATCTTCTCTTTTAGTTTAGAATTGGGAATGGTGGTATAGAAAGTTGAAATGTCTTTGAAGATTGATGTTGCATAACTCAAGTTATTGTCTGGAAACCGGTAAGTGATGGCTTCATAGTTGACCAGAGCCCCCCCCCCCCCTTCTGGCTAGAAATATACCAATCTATATGGGTATAAATGCCTATTGCAACCATTGTCACCTTCATATTTGACCGTTTGACCACTAGCATTAGGCCTATACCAAGAGTGTACAGTCAATATATACATTTTCGTAGTCTTTGGTGACCGGTTCTTCCAACAGCCTATTGGTATTCCCATGGAAACTAATTGTGCTCCTCTTTAAGCTGACCTATTTTTGCATTCTTATGAGGTAGAGTTTATCCAAAAGCTTCTACGTGAGAAGAAACACGGGGGTTCCAACCGTCTCGGTTAAAGTGGACTTTTCGTAAATTCTACGGTCGGTACAATGATCTGGTTTGCCGATACGGCCTGTCATTGGGTAGGATGTTGTCTGATATGTTTCATAACGGTTGTTAGACCGTTCTTTACATACTGATTTTGACTCCGGATTACACCGTTTACCTGAAAAAGATATAAAGCTCACGGCGGGTATGACCGGTCAACAGGGGATGCTTACCCCTCCTAGACACCTGATCCCACCCCTGGTGTATCCAGGGGTCCATGTTTGCACAACCACTTATTTTGCATTCCTTATGCAAGTTGTGAGATCAATCACTGTTCATTACCCTTACCTTTTCATAAATATATATTATTTATGTATGTATGTATTAGAGATGTATCACAGGATATTTACTAATCCAAGTCCTAACAAATACGACGAGCTGGGAATTATAGCGATCGCAACGATAAAACAATTGTTATTCCCTATTGGGATGGGACCAGGTGACCGGAAGGAGTCAGCGTCCCCTGCTGGTATGCCACACCCGTCGCAAGTGTTTTACAGTTTTACAGAGACCCTAATAAGAGTTCACTTAAATATCTATCTCGGTGAAAAATGTCACATGTTCGTGAACTCTGACTAAGTATAGATAGTCACAGTAAATGGCCGTACTTCAGAATATCACATCACACCCTTGAGATGGGGAGCCTGTATTGGTCAACGAGCTTCTCGTCCATAAAACTTTCGGGAAAACGGGAAGTTTGTGACATCAATTTATATGTGTATATAATATTTCCTTACATCTGGTCCTCCCTTACGTGGAAAGTGAAATTACCGGCGATAGTTTAACCGTTATAGGTACCAGACATAATAACAACACGTTGTTTTCAAAATCCAACATTTTACCAAGTTTCCAGTAAATGAGTCATCTGAAGTCAACTGAAGCTTTCACCTGCAAACTATACCACACTATAGCTAGACATATCAACGAGCTAACATTTACCACCCTCCAATAAAATCGGATATCTTTGACTCAATGTGGTAACCGGAAACAATCCAATTTGACGGACAACGACTGCCCTGACAGAAACACTAAAATAACAACCTGGATTCACTGTAGGGCTTATCCTGATGTCAATGTAGATATTCTGCAAGTTTGTTGTATGAAATGCTTGTAACAATAACCAAATAAACAGTAAAATTGGAATATGTTAGAAAGCTGTTGTTGGCTTGTCGAACAAGCGCTAACTCCTGCATTGAGAACACACACAAAATGAAGACCATCTTGTAATTCGTTGTTTTTTAAAGAGATTTATTTTTCAGTGTTACGATTCTGTCTCGCAATACCAGTTTCTAAAGCATATACGTAAGTTACAAAATAATATATTTAAAACATTTGTTTGTCTAGGACATTTGAGGGACGTACTTGTGAAAATAAAGGTTACCTTGATACTTGACGAAAAATCCGATTAACATACATACATACATACATACACATAACCGTTTCACATGGTCAATCGAAGAGGAAAACACATGCCATCATTCATTAGACCATGCACATGTAGCATACGTATACACTACCAGTAAAACAGTTATTTTCTGCATGCGTTGACCAGTATCAATACTTGAAATAGCACAGATAAAATCATTACATCTTTAACTCTCATCCATATCTAAATTGATACTTTGATCATGTGAAACCATTTACATGTTTACACTTATTCTACATATGTTCGTCCACATTAGTAATGTACATGTGTATCATAAATGTTGTGTGTACCATGTATGTCATAATTAATGATACATCCACACACCACACCGTTAGTGTCATCTACATCAGTTTGTCCGTATCACAGGCCGGGGTATTTTACGTCTAGTACAAGACTTTTTCAGTCAAAAGTTTTGCGACAATAACACTCATATATACCGACCTGTGACTAATTTACAAGTATATCACATCTACCATTTTAGTACAAAATGTAACAGTGACGCGTTTATATCACAACGTTGACGTCATCATATATGATAACATATATCACAGCTGACAGGCCACTACGGATACAATTCTGCTAATGTATGTTTATGACAATATGTGACGTATGTATATGGACGTTAACGTTTCACAAATTACACGTCATTTACATTTGCAAACCCATACATTATAAAAATTTCATTAAAAACGCGTGCATCTTATCACAAGCAACACGCTATCAGAACATGCACCACAATGTCACCACTAGAGTTCTCATGCGAGTCATAAACCAATTTATTTAGACATGTATCGTGTCAGTGACGTATGTTTTTGCGTAATACATTGGGATGATTTCATGTAACACGCGATACCCCGGGACGTTTGTGCGAAACTAGTATCAAATGGTGACGGAACGTTACTCTGGGTGATCTTCCGGCTGAAATGACGTCTTTTAGCGTCATTAGCAAGATTTGATTGACACATATACGGGTCATCACAAGCGATAACTTTTCGATATTATCATAATCAGGATACTATATATAGTAACGTGTGTACAGTTAACCCACTGTTCATAATTACATATTGAACTTCATATCTTAGCCAACATTTCATTGAAAAATGCACGCCATCAGCATTTCTTCGGCATTTTTACAAGCAGCATATTAGTATCAATAACAAACATGTATGTTTATATACATATTACATTTCCCTGTATCTAAACCTGCCATATCATGTCATGATGTACATTTAACTATTAGAATTAATACATGGGCCTGTCAGACACATATATGGAAAATGAAATGAGGAAACATATGATGAACATGTCCATGAAAAAATATTTGGTTCCACGTTAAAACGGAACCTGCGATACATATACATGTACATGTATTATCAGAAGTAGTGAGATATAAACAAGTGCAATGTATAGTATAACGAGGCTTACCTAGCTATTGCGCTGTTGTATAAAACAAAAATAGGGAGATCATAATAGAACAGAAAATTTATATGAAAACTTGATGTTAATGAGGTTTTATAACACTTGGCTGACGGTAATGTAAAAAGGTAACCTCATTTAAACGTATAATATAAATATATATATAATCAAATAATAAATATCATTTTATATAAATAATAGAACATTGAAGTTAAAGAGATTCTATGAGAAATTTAAACTTAAATACATTACATTACCTAAGTTTGCATACATAGTATATATGTATAGTTTCGCAAAATCATAGTTCTAAATTGGCTAACTATACCCTTGACTTGATGGTTTGCACTAAATGAATGAAATCAATGTAACGCAATAGAAACAAAACCGTTAACTATACACACAAAAATATTTTGAATAATTTCATGACATTTTGCTATGTATCTGTTCTATCATCAAAAGATGCCTTTGCAACCTTATCCAGTGGCATTTTTAAAACTGGTTTATGAAAATCGTGTTCACTATTTGGGACCACGACCACCGGTAACGGTAAGGTTTCATCACTCTCCGGTAAGTGTATTATCAATGGTTCCCTCCCGTATAACTGTTTCTGTGTTGGCTTCGTTTTCTTGAATACCTTTGTTGGATCTTCAACTTTGGTATCAATGTCTTTCACATATTCAACATTCTCATCAGTATCATTACTATCCTCTTCTTTCTTCTGGGCGTTCACCCTTGATTTGTTTTGCCGATATGGCCTAGACACGGCTAGAATTATCAGAAAAAGAAACACAACACCGGCTAAAAGACATATACTTCCTAAAATCAGCAAGTCGTCAATAGAATTACGGCTGCCAATAGTGACCAGAGCGATGCCACCACCAATAGTCAGAACACACATGATGATTAGCCATATTATACTGTACAAGTTATTTCTTCTCTCTCTTTGCTCTCTCTGACGTTCTATTTCCTGACGTGCAGTCGGAGCAGCAATAACTTTGATAGTCTTCACATTTTTAGACTTGTCAGTCTGTTTCTCTGACATTTTTCCATCAAATCTGTAGCAACCCAGCGTCGATTTACCAGAACGAGATACACTTCGACATCATTATAAATAGTTTAATTGTAAATACAAACCAACACACAAATGATCATGAATTTATTTAAATCCTCTATTGATCTTCTGGTTACGGAACTCTCATGAGAATCCCAGGTACGACAACCATGTATGTACATACGACTTCGTAACACGCATGACTGACTCGAGATTAGATATTGAACGGTGGCTATATTTACAAAACATTTCTATCGCTGATTTTTTTTTTTACAATCCATATCGATATACTTTAGCGTTCATCCACTTTGTGACTATATTGTACATAAATATGTTTCGCAATGTCACGCAAAGACGATCAATAATGTATATTATCGCTTGTAATTATTCCATTTTCAGTTTAAGAACAGTTTTACTATTCGGTTAAATACCCTCGCCGTCGTCAATGGCACCAAAGTCAATATCACTTTCTTTAAAGGATTATTTGTCGTATACATGCTTATAAAACGCTTCCCATAACGATTTATACAAACAATAGTAAAGCGTAATTGTGTGGCGTGGAACACAATGTGGCATACGTCTTTAGAAGTTAGTCAGTCCAGTGCATTCAGCGGATGAATATCTACTTGATTGTTCGAATACAGAACAATAGTGACAGTTAGAAACAGGCCCAATATCACAAAAAATCCAGAAAATATTCCCCCTAGTATGATTAAATCCTGAATGTTCAGAACAATGCCCACTGTTAACATGGTACATCCAAGCGCAAATAAGATGGAGAGTACTAGGATAGCTGCTATTATGTTGGATCTTCTACTTCTCATTATGATATACGGATTTCAACGTGTGAAACCCGTATGTACAAACCGGAAAACTTTTCAATAAAAGTTTTAAAACATTATAGCAAAATATTATGTAGAACACGGGTAAATATTTAAATACCAAGTGTATTTCAAAATAGTTCAAGTTAGTATATGCGTCACAAATCAATTGATCTAAAGTTTAAACTAAACTTTGAACCGTGACAGTTATTTAAATTTGGTCTCTCTTCTCAAAGACCTGAACCTTGCCATCAAGACATCTTAACTTTTTACTTCATATATTTAAAACTATACAAATGCAAAGTAATTTAAAAGTTTGAAGATTAATTTTTGAATATAGCGCTCGAAACATTACCAGCAATTCAGTGTAAATGCAGTCGGTGTTAGAGCTGCGCAATATTCCACCAAGAAATCCAAAATTACTAACGTCATCTAAATAGGCACTGAAAATCTGTTTTCATTTGCGATTGTTTTATTTTCCCGACAATCACGTGACATTATATTTTTTACTAAAAAGATACCAAGTGGGAATTCAGAATTAAAAAAAATCGGCTAACATTCGACACAATATAATTGCCCCAAAAAGACAATGCCAGAAACAGTGATCCGCACAACAACACAAACAACTGAAAAAATAGTAACACGAACCCCACTAAAAACCTTGTGATGAGTTCAGGTGCCCCGAATCGGTAAGTAGCCCCTGCTCCACGCGCGGCAACCGCCGTGTCACATATGTTTCGAATCCAGAAATAAGTCAAATCCAGTAATAGTCGTAAACGAGAAAAGAACACTATGATTCGGGGTCTGACAAGGGACACGTATCCCTTACTACCTGAAACATAAAACAATAATTGCTTAATATACCAACTCGACATTAATATATCACAGAAGCCACCTATATATACATGTGCACTCGTGAAAGATTGATCCACAACGATCAATTCTTACTCTTATGCATTATTCTTCCTTCTTCAGCGAGTAAAACGTTTGTGCAACCGGATCCAGGATTTTTCCAGACTTTTTCCATTTGAATTTCCTTTTTTCTGCAATTTAGATTTAAATGTACTAACTTTTCTCTGAGGTCCTGGAGGTTTTTAATATCCCCATTGATACTTTAATATGCATGAAATTAACGTTTATATTTTGTAAAACCAGAGAATGACCACTTTCCCGTATTGAGGCTATGAGCTCGGAATCAGTATGACTTCGGCGAGTGGTTCCTGGTGGCATTTTACACTTTTATTGTTCATTTTCAAAACTACATTTTTACCTGTATCTTGTTTGAATTTACTTTCATCTTTTTTTAGTGGCGATTTAAATGTGTACATCATTCCAAGGGGATTATTGCATAAGAAAATTGTAAATTGTGTAGCTTCGTTCATTTAAAAGACAGATGCGATGAACCTCCAGAAGCAACCTGAATTAAGTGTTCTTGCATCCTACAAGGATCTTGACGCCAACCATAGTTTGACCTTTGTTTGCTCAATGACAGACTACTTTTCTCTTCTTTTTCTCAGATCTCTTTTTACATTCAATAGATCAATAATTCCATCAGTTTCCAAAAAGTAAATTTCCCAAATTTTACCGTCTCATAGTTGCTCCGTGACCTTGACCAATATAAATATAATCCAGTGTCCTCCTGAGGGAAGTTTCCTTTGTAGAAATAAATAATGAAACACTCTATTTTCACAAATTGTCGGCCCCTTGGCCTTTTTCAAGTGATCGACGACCACTTGACCAATAGTTTCTAAAATTGCTTTGAAAATTTAAGATTGCTCTGTGATCTTTGACCTGCATTCTTGAATCTTTCCACGCTTGTAGAACTCATCGTTCTCTGCAGTTATGCAGCGGTAACCATGTATTGAATATCAAGGTTCCTGAGATATTTGGCATCGAACATTTCTATTTGCTATCTGACCTTAACCAATAGACTTTTTCACTGTTACTGCGATCCTGTGATTTTGGCTGGCAAAATGATACAGATACCCACAATAACATAGACGTCGTTATAGTTACTGATTGTTTTGACGTCATTTCCCGGGAATCTGTATCATTTTTGCCAACCGAAATCACAGTGGAAGGGTATATTGTTCCTGTGATGTTTGACTTCGAAAATTAACATTTGCTCTGTGGATTTGACCAATAGTTTCCGAGATGTTTGGCTTTGAAAATTTAAGTGTACATGTACCTTGACCTTTAACCCGAAAATCTTTAAACTTTCCACGCGAGCAGAACTCATCGCTCTCTACAAATATGCAACGTAACCATATATTGAATATCCAATTGTTGTTTTTCTTTAGATATTAGCTTCAAAATTTTCAAATTTCTGATCCAGTTTCCTTATCAATACCCAATTGTGTAATGCTGAACAAAAAGGAAAATATACACACAATTTTTTAATATCCCTTCGGCACATTTTTAGGGATAGCGATAACGGAATTCACTTTTTTTAAACAAATCCCCACCCCGTGATCAGTTTCAAAATGAGCAATGCAAAACTAGACCCCGTGGGAAACATCCAAGTAAACTTTAAGAAAATCCCTTCAATGCTTTCTGAGAAATAGCGGTAACGGGAATTGTTTAATGGCGGGCGATGGACGGCGGACCACGGACGACATATGATTTGATAAGCCTATTATCAGTGTGATGGTGGGCTAAAAAAAGGCTTACGTACGTAATCAGAAGTTTACAAGACATCAAATCATGAATCGATATTGTAAGCAAAGCACAGGAAAATGAACCATTTACTCATAACCGAGCCTGGACCCATAAAACCATCAGTACGCAAGTCCATCTATTTAACTTAATTTTGTTTATCCTAATTTGGTAAAGATGCCAAATTGAGAATTTTCTAAGACTTCACTAATTGGTGAGTTTTGTAGTACATGTACCACACTCTGATCATCATAAATGTTAAAATCTGGTGAACTTATTCAGTTACCTTCATTTCAAACTATCTGAACTTTTTCAACCTTTCCGAGTCCTTGCCATAGATGTCGGTAAATACATGATTTTTTTCAATGACATAAACTACTGTTGCGAAAACCTTAGATATTTCCAGGTGCATTGTTTAACGATGAAAATTCCCTAAGACTATGCTAAGAGCACACATAGTATCATCATGTATGGCGTTTTCATTTAATTACAGTGTACTTACAAAGTTTCTATGGCATTTTACTATAACTGTTAGTTGTAAAATATTAAATAAACCCACAATAACTTCAGCCGCCAATGATTTTCACCAATGTAGAATAACTAAAATTTATATTGACTGTCCATTTTATTTATACAAATACATGTATGTGGAGACTTCTTTTTTCATTCACTTAAGATTCTTCTAAAGATACATTGTATATTCACTATGAATACTGCTGAAGATAAATAATAGATACCTTGACAGTGGAGTATTCACATTATTAGATTCCGACAAAATATGTTATTACAGAGCTAACCTTGTAGACAACCAACAGGGCAATTTACCCTTTTTTTAAATGAGCTAGAACATCCTTACTGGTTCGTGTTACTCTTGTTATTGTTTGATACGTCTTGTTGTGTGGATATGCTGTTTGTGTTACTGTCTCCTTTTGATTTGGTCATGGTGTTGTCTGTTTTTCTAATTTTGCATTTTGAATGTCCCCTCGGTATCTTCACTATCCTATTATACTGAGTAACGATAGGTTGTTTATATCATCAACATATACATGTAAAAGGGTATCTTTTGTGGTTCCAGATGATCAAATTAATCATATGATGTTGTACGGATTTTCTGTAACATCTTCAAACATATTTGACATATCTGTAAATTTTCAGTTGGCTAACAAAAACTTCAGGATCCAGTTGCATAATAGCTTTATACGTTGTACATTTTAAATATTACTATGAATAAAAGCATGGGTAAATATGTGGTTTTGGTAAATCTAAAATGAATTTTTCACGAGTTAAACCGTAATTAACAAAGTAAACAAATCTTCTACAACGTTAAACGATGTAGTAAGCTGACAACCAGCTAAAAGTTTTAACTTATAGTCGTAGTGGATTACTACAAATTAATTTAACAATGCATTTTGCAACTGAGTCCTGTTGGCTAAAAAACTTTCTTGGATGGCTAAAATGTTGGCTAACAGGATTCAAAGTCCAGGGTGGGCCCTGTATTTATACGTCGAGTGAGGCAACTCTGATTCATGCACTGGTATGTGTAGAGAATCTTGACAAAAGCAGTCAATTTTGGATACTATGAAAAGTGCATAACAGATACTTGATTTTAGTATTCACTTCAGATGATGGGATAGGTACTTGAAAGTAATTAAATCAATTTATTTCAAGATCTAATCCAGATAAGAAAACGATCCTAATTAAGAAAGACTAACTCTAGATGGGTTAGAGTAATCACAGTAGAAGGAAGGTTGTCGCGTTCTGGGACAGGGGGTTTATGATACCTTCAAAACATTAGATCATAATACATGTACTCTGTGAAAGAATAAGAGGAAATATTACATATATATTACAGCGTTTCCAAGAATAGTGGAAAAGAACATAAACCTAAGAGAAGCCTGGCACCTGATCCCACTTCTAGATTTATATTGGGCCTAACAGGTCCAATATTCCACTGAGTACAGGGATTACAAAAACTAAACTTCTGTGCAGAGAAATCTACATATTGCTGTAGAAAAAAAAAGGTTCAAAATTAAAGTAGAAACACATGTGCTACTAGTCGAAGAATGGTTTATTGCGTACGAAGATATACACATTAAATAAATATTTTTACATAAATTAGTAAGTATATTAAAAGAATGAGACCTTTTTACTACTTCTATCAACGTTTGATGGATTATAACTTGATGCACTACCAATCCGAGACTTAACATCTACGATGACACTTTCGGAATGTCTTAAATCGTCCACTGATGTAGCATCATCTCCCAACTGAATCTGCTCAAATATACTGGATTGACCAATGTCTGATGTACTGGAGGTAAATCCCACATTTTCTATACTGGCACTTGTCAGAGCCTCGGATTGCTTTGTCTGAGACACTCTCCTCATGCTGTAAGTAGGCTTCAACACCGTGAAGAATATACAAAAAAATACTATAACTGTGAAGGAGATAAATATGCCCCCTAAAATCAGGAGGTCTTGAATGGTCAGCACAATTCCTAATATCAACAACGTTAATCCAAGTCCCAACAGGAATATGATCATAAATATCCCACATATCAGGTTACCCTTGTTGGTGGAATTCACCTGATAATCCAACTCCATGTTGACTGTACTTAACGTCTTTGCCAACTAACTCTTAGTCTGTTGATTTTCCACAAGACACAGCTTACTCAAGACAGGTGACCAGCTGTATTTCCTCTGATCGTTAGCCGTGTCCATTTTGATTTGCTTACATTCTCAAAGTACTGCAAAATAAATATAGAGAAAATACAGATGACATATCTAAATGGAAATGAAAACATATACATGTATTTAATAAAGGATATAAGTCTACATTTTGTTAACGTTGCACTCAAGAATTTTTCACTGATATGGAGACGTCACCGTGTGCCAGTGAAGGAAGACAAATTTTCCTATGGAAAGCACTAATGCCCGCAGAGTAGGGCGGGTTCTATAACCTGCTGATCAGGACACCTACTGTGACACGGGTCTTCGGTTTTAACTGTCTTATCTGAAAGAAAAGGAAAGACGACCGCAGCTTAACTCGGATCCGAACGTCACGATCAGAAGTCGAACTCGCTAAACACTAGGCCACGGTGGCCCTTATGTTATCACTAAAGGAAAAGCCTTACACAATTGAGTTCATCCCTGTTCCATCTCATCATGCATGTGTATAGATTTTACAGGGACGAGTAATATCCACTCAACAATTAACATGGTCGAGGTATAACTACTCAAATAGTCACAGGGATGAGGTATAACTAGTCAACAATTTACAGGGTTGAGGTATAACTCCTAAAATTGTCACAGATATGAGGTATATCTACAACCGAGTAAATTGGGGTATAACTACTTAACAATTTACAGGGTTGAGGTATAGCTACTCAACAGTTTACAGGATAGAGTTATAACTACCCAAAATGGCACATGAATGAGATATATCTACTCAACAATTGAGTAAATTGATATACAGTATGACTACTCAAATTGTCATAGGGATGAGATACATGTTTATCTGCTCAATAATTTACAGGACTGGGGTATAACTACTGAAATAGTCATAGGGATGAGGTATAACTAGTCACCAATTTACAGGGTTGAGGTATAACTCCTGAAATTGTCACAGATATGAGAAATATCCTCTCAACAATTAACATGGCTCAGGTATGATAACTGAAAAATTTACAGGGTTGAGGTATAACTACTCAAATTGTCACAGGGATTAGGTATATCTACTCAACAATTGAGTAAATTGATGTATAATTAATCAACAATTTACAGGGTTGAGGTATAATTACTCAACAATTTACTGGGTTGGGGTATAACTACTCAAATAGTCACAGGGACGAGGTATATCTACTGAATAGTTGACTAAATTGAGGTATAACTACTCAAATTGTCACAGGGATACATGTATATCTATTCAACAACTATTCAGGGTTGGAGATATAACTACTCAACTTGTCACAGGGATGATGTATGTCTTCTAAAATAAATTCAGGGGCGAGTTTTGTCTACTTACAGATGAGTATATGGGTTGAGCTATATCTACTCACAAATTATTACAGATAATTTGTAGGTAGATATACATGATCTACACTGTACTCGCATATAACCACAGGGTTGAGGTATGCATGTTCTCACTAACACTCACAGGGACTATATTATCTTTTTTTTTTACACAAACATACAGAATTGGGGTACCGGCATATCTGTATAGTAGGTTGACCTATATTTATTATCAATGATATTTACAGAATAATCCCCCCTGTACATGTTGTTGTTGTTGTATTGTTTCTTGGGACCTTTAATGTATGTAGGTGTAATGATTATGTGGTTAAAACAATCTAGAAGTGAGGAGAGAGCACTAAAACAAATAGGTTTGCTGACCCTTTTCACACTTTAATAACGGCATTGTTATCATGGGGATATTTAGGTATCAAAATTTCGGCGACTTTTAACCCGGAAATGATCGTCTAGATATTTCAAATGAAGATCTGTATGTATCCTTTTCAAAATACCGCTGGGTGTGTATAATAAGAACACGTGCTATTTAAGGTCTACTTAGTTTTCGTATGATTAAATGTTACACTTGTATCAACCCCGATTGTCCGTATGTGTGTACTGCTGGACAACCGAATTCAACGTGATTATAAACTTCTAAATACGGTTAAGAAAGAGTTTAAAAAATCACGAAATATACAGAAATACAGCTGCAAGAGTTATAGAGTGTAAGATCTGACAAATAAATAATACGATAGTACACATACCTAGTCGTCCATTATTGTGGAGGCTCTAGTCCCGTTGATTCACTGATATGTCGAAGTGTTTGTAAACAAAGTCATGGGTCGTCAACTAGCAGCACCCATAAACCAAAAATAACCCTCCAAGTCGTCACACAGTATCAATACGTGACCTTTCGGTGTTTTCCTTTAAAGTATCTACCACCTTATTTACCTTTGGAGAAAACCCTGTACACGTGAGATCCCCGCGACACCGTACGTGCAATATACAACATGCAAATACACAGAGCGTGTCATGATATGTTTTCCTTTTAATTTTTACACTCGGCTTGCTAGACAACGTTATTTCGTTCCGGGTGACTACTCGACGAAACAGGCTACGTCATCATAGATGTCTCAGTGGACTCAGTTTTTTTCCACGTGCATGGTAAAACATTGTCATGTCCACAATACAGGCCTATAATATAAAACTGAGAAAGGTGTCCATTATGTCTGTAATAGTTATATA
>JACSZP010037129.1:549-11864 GCA_016161895.1 Pinna nobilis | reverse complement strand
GAGCAGGGAGGGTTCTTTAACGTGCCAACACCTGCTGTGACACGGGACATCGGTTTTTTACTGTCTCATTCGAAAGACAGGGACGGCCAACCGCGGAGTGGCGCTACGCAGATTCGAACCCCGGACCCTCCGATTCGAAGTTGAACACGCTAACCACTCGGCCACGGAGGCCCTATTCCGATGTAAATAATGGCTGCCGTATCATGCAGAAGTCACGATGAGGAATACTGGGCGGGGATATTTAATGACCGTGACAGTAAAAATGTGTCAAATGTTATAAAGGCCTAATGAGGATACTAGACAAATCTGACAAATACTACGGCTTCTATTGATGATTTATTTTGGTTAAGTGATGAAACTAACATGGTCTCGTGGAAATTTTGAGCTGATCAACGGAGGAAATTTATTGCAGTAGACACGACAGTCATACTGCAACACAATAAAATTTGTTTCATATAACAAAACAATTATTGACTGGATCTGAGGGAAACAGCAATTTTGTTGACACCCTCGTTCCTGACTATTGCCCTCCGCTTCGCGTCGGGCCTCTGGTGCCAACAAAATTGCTCTTTCCCTCGGACCTAGTCAACAATTGTATACTATTGGAGCCCCTGTACCACATCTACGGGGCTTCACTCAAAAATCTATAGTCACTGGTAATACAAACATGTACATTGCTACTGAATATAGTGCTCCTTGTTGGGCACTGCAGTGATTGAACATGTTTAGGTAATAGACTGACACCTGAATTACTGAGGTACATGGTCATGTTCAACTACTGGATAAATTGGTCATAGATAAAACTCTGTTTTCACTGACCATACACTGCACTGCCTCGGTAATCAAGGCACTTTCGTTCCCATACAAATTGTCCGGATAAATGATGCGTCCGGTTTACTAAAACTAACATATTTTACAATGACCAATGTAACTTTATAAAAACTGTTTCAAGGAAATTCCGTCCAGAGGGTGAAACATCCGGATTATTGGTGTACTTGAAAGACCGAAGTATTATGGCAGCAAAAATGAAGCTTCATAAATATGCATGAACATTACCTTTCGTGAACTTGCTCGCTCGTTATTTCATAATTTTCCTTCTTAAAAAGAATTGAAAATGAGATGAGTAATTTTCGCAATTTTTCCGCTTATATTGCATACTGCAAAAAAAACAAAACAATTTGACATAAAACTACATGTAATAAGGAAACAAATCATTATCATTATATTGTAAAACTTTTGTTTTTGCGTGTATAAAGACCCTTTCAGCTATTTTGATTTTGATGATTTGTGTACTTGAGTTAATAGCTGTCAGAATTATTGGAAAATAATTACTGCAAAAAATGGATTTTTTGGCCTCGTAACTTTCCACAGAAATGCGTTTAACAATGTTTACTGCTCTGTTTCAAGTGACATTTTACCGCTACAATACTTTGATTCGATGGTTTCTAATTATATGAAGAAAAAGTACCACATAATTGCTGTTTATGCAACATTTCACATTTATTTATTGTCTTCCATTTATTAGATTAACTTAATTTAATTCAATGAAGGGTCGTAAATCCATGCAACTCAAACAGGCGAAGATAAACACGAACAATTGATCATGTCGAGATGTAATTGAAATAAAGTTTTTCTTTAAGTAACATGGCACTGACAAGAAAATGTAAGAAGAAAAAGCTGATTGGTTGCATCGTTGTTAAACGTCCCACTCCAGATCTTTCACTGATATAGAGATGTCGTCAATGCCGATGAGGACATCCGTAGGACAGAAAAAGACAGTCAATCGCAGTGCGGGGCAAAATCGTAACTATGACCTTACGACCAGGGCCCAGTTGTTCATCAGCTGGTCAAAATTTAACCTCGTTAAATATAACCAAGGTTTGAAATAAAGCTCGAAGTTAAAACCTGTTTCTAAACAAGTATACTCTGTATGTTCAAATGAACTTATTGAGAGACATTCTGTTAAATTTCAGATATTTCACCAAATTTTCGAAAAAAAAAAGTATTTCATCAATTCTTAATGTAGACTGTAAGTAATGTATTCTTCGCTAAACAAAAGGTGAGGAAATTAGACGCGAATGATGCTATCGTACATCCTGTAGCAAAGACGGTATCTTAGATCTTTATCTACAAACAAACTAGTAAACAACCAATTAAATATATCGAAATGGTTGTTTACAATATATGACCTAAGATTGTCGAGTGTGGCGTTAAACAAACAACAAAATACACATGTACACCAATAAAACAATTGTTTTGAGAATAATAAATTCCGAGATTTTCTTGTACATGCACTAATACAAAAAAATCAAAGTAATTAGTATATTAAGTATCGATCAAAATACATGCACATGTATTGGAAGAAATAAAAACCAGTATGTAAATTCCCACAGATGCTGGTACTCGAGTAAATATGTTTCTTGAATGTATGTATCTATTCATCTTTTTTTATATTTGAATTCCTTTTAATTTACACGTTTTTTCCTTGATATATACACGCACCATTTGTCTCGATTTATGCATTTCATTTTAGCAGTTTCAATCCAGATTCAAGGCGTTGACGCATACTAAATGAATGCATCCTCGTTTAAACATTGTCTGTTTATGTCAATAACATAGATTAGGCCAAAACTATACAACCTCGAATTTTCAATTCCTAGCACATCATCAGAACAAAAAAAAATCAGAAGCATTCAAGGGTATTGGGTTACAAGCGAGGATTTCACGAGACAAAAACGAAAACCAGGAAATATATGCGAGTTAGCAGACGACAATTGAATCATTACGTAGAGACTGCAATCATTTCATAACCACGTCAAATTATTTATACTGACGACTTATATCAGAAGTTATTCATAAACAAGTAGTTGAAATACTACAAATCCTTGACATTTATGGTTGTTTTCGCTTCCGTGCATTTAAAACGTGTTCAGTGCTTGTAGTTCATCTTTTCACGACGTTGTTCGATGCGTGACTTGTCTCTGTTAACACCTTGACAAACCTTATCACACATACATCGATAAAGATGGGTGGTTACACCTTGAAAACGTGTTTGGAATACGTATGATTGCCGGGTTGTTCTTCACGCATGGGTTTTCACTTACGGATAACATCGTTTTCCTGATCAAAAATTAGGACTCATATCGGATGTGACCGGTCGATAGAAGATGCTTACTCCTCCTGGCCACCTGATCCCACCTCTGGTATATCCAGGGATCCGTGTTTGTCCAACTCATAATCTTATATTCCTTATAGGAATTATGTGATCGACGACTGGTCGTTATCTTTACCTTTTCATATGTTAAGCTTGTTTTATTCACAAATCTACTTAATATTTTGTGACCGATATGGCAATCTGAAAGCCCAAAGTTATCTTTTTGAGTAAAAATCTTTGTGTCACTTAAAACACGTGTTTGTACTAAAAACAACATTTCTGTTGAAATAGATAAATGCATCATTATCCATTTATCTCGGTAGGTTAACTCAGGTTAAATTTTTAAAGACCTTGAGCAAAATAGATAACCCAGTTTAACACCTAAGATCTTCCTACATCACAGGAAATCGAAACCAGCGATATCCTCCAGGCACATAAAAACGGGATAAACATACAAAAAGGCCTTTTTGCGTTCATGGAAATTAATAGAAATATGTATAATAATTCTTAGAGAAGACTTAGATATAGCGTATATACTGGCATGTATACTTGATTAAAATAACTTCATTTTTAAGTAGATCGTAATTGATTTTATTTCGAGTGAAGTTACATTCAAAGGCAATTTTTATTAGCTCAATACACAAATATGTAATGCATTCGAGGATCTAGGATATTTTAGGGGACAACATTTTCCGGGAGGAGGGTGTGGGCGAACATGTTTCAAGAAAAAAAACATTCTTCTTAAAATTAGCAAAGATAGCATCATTGCCCAATGGTAGTAAATACTTTGCCATTTCCAAGGGGTCCGCACCTCTAGATCCGCACATACGACTTACTGAACTAAGCAATTACAGTGATATCACACACAAAGGCATGACATAGCTGTAGTCTTACGTTACCAACTTTATAACTACCAATTGATGAAATCCATTTCCGTATCGTTACTAATGTAGACTATTCAATGCCAACCCAGTTTTTTTAATGGTTATTCTTTTTTTACTTTTTTTTATTGTCAACTTAATTGCAATCACGTGTTAAATTAACGCCGCTCCCAAATCAAGATACATTACTATATCTTAAGTTTTGAACTGAGATCCGAGGTCATTAATTTTCAATCCAGTTCCTGAAATGTTTCCATAGTATTAGTATTATTTTATCAACAAATTTGGTATTGGCAAAATTTCAGAAAATTTCGCACTCTTGCTCCACAGATAAAAAGATAGCTAAAAACTATTCAGTTCTGTTTTTGCACAGAAAAGTTGTTTTACCGTTTTGGTTATGATCAAAAACATCAAAACGAAATCTAAAGAATGCCTCTCCACCTAAGATTTCTAGTTAGGCATTAAGATCGAATCGGGGAAACTTTGCGCTATCGAACGCCATCTGTCCGACTTTTCTCAAATAAAGTCTATGTTTGCAGTTTGATAATTTGGCAAATCTTCATATAACTGTGAAAACGCCATATGAGATTACTGTCAAATATAATTTTTAACCCGTCAACTCAAGATAGATATTTGATTTTTGTAATTTTTTTTTTTTCGATCGAGCGAACAGTTTGAATTGCTTTTTGTATGTATTTGTTAATAGAATTTGTACCTCTGATTTAGTTTGAACCAAAAAAAATGATGAAAAAGGTCATATGAAGTTGTTTAAGTTGACATAAACATCGTACGCCCCTGTCGTATGATATTACTGATAATCCTACCCAGGCGTAACTCAGTAGATATATATGAAAAATAACTACGGCGAACATAGTCGTCTTGAATGTTTCTCTCGTAAATGATTACTAATCATGTTTTCATGTCTTCCCCAGATTATGTGCAGTAAACCACTAGTCACACTCTAAATCGGTTTGATTTGTTTCACGTCAGAACCGTTGACCTGTACTTTTGGGGAAAAACAAAAAGCAGAAGATACCAAGGAGTAGTAATCCACATTACAACACATAAAACTAAAATTAGACTAACTCAAATCTCACTTAAACCAGGGAATGAGATTAGGTGCTCCGAAGGGTAAGCAATCCCTGATCCATTCGGAGCATCAACGTGTCATCTGGATTTCAAGTCGAGATATGCAGTAATACAGGCTCTGCTCGAAATTTGGCCTATTGGGTACTTATATTTTATAATGTGCACTTTGTTTTTGGTTGTTTACAATAAGCTTCCACGCTGTGGCACATATACATGTATATACAGATCAATTGGTATTTTCATCATGTGTTATTGATACAGTAAAAGTAATCTATTCCACACGTTACATAAAGCGTCGTCTGCCGGGTTCCAGAAGCTTTGCGAAATACATATATCCTCGAAATATCACTCCGTCTGGCATTTGAAAACTTTGTTGTATTTACGACTTCGACGTATATACAGTATTTAATCCTATATCAATCTGATATTTTTTATAAACGTATTCCGTAATTCATTAATTGTTTTTGTCATTTTTACAGAGCCACTTCAAGGACGTTTATTAGACGTATATACTTCCTTGGCCCGGTAATTTGAATTATACTTATATAATGTGAATAAAGAATTATGTGTTGTAAAACTTACTTTTGACAGGGGAGAGCATAAATCACGATACATTACGAGAACTTTGTCTTAATGTTGCGTTTGTTACAGAGAGTTAAATGCTGCACATGTCTTTTTTTTACATGTGTCGATTATTTTCTGGTGATACAAGTTCAAGGTGATCTGGATTTTAGTATACGTCTTCCACCAATCAACACACCGCCAATGACTTCAACATTAACAAGTCATCCCCTTGAGGATTTTGGCTTATTTGAAACGTCCCATTTAATAATACGTCACGAATTCGGAAAAATCACTATTCTAATATAAACCTTTATTTGGCACCCAGATCCATTTACAAGTAAGGGCTGTCTTTGAAATACTAGCACCAATAGTTATATGGGTCATATATTGAAGGTCTCATCCGAGGAACTGGAAAACTAGTCGTCTGTCAGGTAAATTCTAAAGTATCAACCGTCCGTTTTTAGGGGGTATTTTATTGAAGTTTTGTTATACATACGAGGTGAAAGTTATAAAATTAATATAAAGTTCATACCTTGCGAAAACGAGCCGAATGAAGTCGCAAAACGACAGGAGTATACGCATTACAAATTATCTGCCCCTATACTGGCAGATATTCTCTATTCTTTTCGTATCTTTTGACGCCAAATTATCAATCCACACTATATTTTCAGATACAGTTTCGGGGCCCATGAGTTTCCCTTATCGTGTCTCTTTGTTCGAGTCCATTTTTTTCAAAGTAATATTGCATTTGTATAGATTATCTGGCACACCACTTATTAGTTCTAATGGTTCTGTTTACTTACAAGCTGTTTTTACCTGACCATGTTAGCAATACATAAGCGACAGAATTCCCTTGGAAGTATTCTTCAGAGTTATTTCCCCTTTGCAAGATGGCGTTGATATAAGATATAACTGAGTAGAAAATCAAAATATACACTTTCAGTCTTTTATATGATGTACAAGATCTTGGTATCTTCAACTATTACCTTTTCATGTTTTTATACTTTTGAATCGATCTCCTTCATTTTGTCCGGAAAGATTAAACACTTCCCCACTGACTTGGAAACGTTACCCCTCCAGAGGAAACTATAGGAGAAGAGTTCATGGAGAAGGGCTGGAGACACTCAAGGCTGCAAAATATTACAGAAGGTCATAATCATGTTCTTATTGTTGATACTTGATTCGGGGTTATGAACTATTAAATGTTAAGACTTCACTTTATGCTTTTTGTGGTTGTTGTTGTATTATTGTTTAACGTCCCACTCAAGAATCTTTCACTCATATGGAGACGTCACCGTAAGCCGGTGAGCGCGACAAATTTTGCCTATGCTTCGCACTGCTGGCTGGGAGCATGGATGGTTCTTTACTGTGCCATCTCCTACTATGACACGGGACCTCGGATTTTTCACTGTCTACTCTGAAAGACAGGGACGGCCAACCGTACCGTGACTTGGAGTCAAACTCAGGACCTCTCGATTCGAAGTCAAAAATGCCAACCACTAGACCACGGCGGTGCATACTTAATTTTGTTTTAAGGACATTCCCGAAAAAAATCTTGAGACTCATGGGTATTTAGATGTATCTTCAACAAATCAATATCACCTTTTGTCCCTGGAGATCAAACCTCATGTTACATGTAAATTCTTATGCATGTGACAAAAAAAAAACAACAAAACTGTTTACTTTTCATCTGGTGTCATTTTACAGGTTACAGTTTTCAAATGATCTTCTTGTAAGCAAAGACAGCAACACGCAAAGTAGATGTTTACATTTCGTCAAGCATCACGAGTCTAAAGTTTTTATTTCTTCACAATTTGAACACCATGTGTCGTCTAGGCCCTATTTGTACTCCCCTGCAATTATCAAAATGATCACGGCCCATTAGTGTTTAATTCTTTGCAAAACTTTGTTGTCTTTGTTTTGAGTTGTTTTTATTTTTTTACGTCTCGCCCAAAAATCTTTCAGCCAATTGATGATGTTCATTTTTTATTAGTGGAAGAGAGGATACGAATACAAGTGTACCAAGGGAGAGACCATCTACCTTTCGCATGTAAACTAGCAAACATTCTCACATAATCAACTTGAGTTCCAGCGCGACTCGAACCCGAGCTTACGAGAGGTGAACGTCGAAATTGTTAAGAACGCATGGATCTAATACATCGGCAACGGAGATCTTTGTGAGAACAAATGCACCGTTACATACACCTTTCTAGCAAAAGGGGTGAAGTGAAAGATACCAATTGGCATTCCAGATTCAATAAGTCAACGACAGACAATACCGTGGCTAAAACAAAAAAGGGACAACACTACAAACAGAAACACTTATAGCTAAAACTACAGAAACACGAGCCCCTTAAAACCCGGGGAGTTTAGGTGCTCCTCAAGCCTAATTACTTGTTCGTCATCTGCTGGTAATCAAGCATAAGAAATGATCTTGTTCACTACTTTGCATTCATAAGTATTTCTTTTAAAAAATACAACATGGCCTTTCGTTATCCAGTCTGATGGATGATATTCTAGATCGAGATCAATTTACAAAATCGTATTTGACTTCGGCATGGTGAGGAATTTACATAATTTGACTACTCCTATAGAACGAAGAGAGGGAAGTCGCTAGAAATAGTGGGATGCTGACTCCTGTGCACCTGATCTTTAAGAGATTTTCTTTAAATTCCATTCTGCGTAACTTTCTTTTTTTGTGTTTTTGTCCTTCCGTTTGATGAATTTTACTACAAAACACGTGTGGAATTGCCCATTAAATTTGCACATCCATTTCTGTTCTTGCATCAACACTTTCCAAATCACACTTCTTTTCAACCATTACAGGTCGCCTATAGCAGTATTACAGGGAGCACAAAATCAGTGGACAGTATTAACTTTTTACAAGACTTGGTGTCTTTTATATATACCGAGCCACCAATATAGTCCTGTTATCATGTTTTCAATATCATTTTTCTACAACTTGTACAAGTCTTTCTTTTATAAAGCGAACCGAATCAAAGGTATTGAATAAACATGGGACATAAATTGTCTTTATTGATCCCTGTTTAAGTATCGAAAGGTTAACAATTTTATTTGTTTTACAACAATTAATAAACAAGTTATTATAACTTATATTAATGTCTCTCGTTGGCTCCAAAGTTGGCGTGCGAGGCCATTGCTGTCGGAAGAAACTGGAGTACCCGGAGGAAACCCATGTGTCCGAGTTGGCAACCACCATACCAACTCACATACTATCTAAGAAGATCCGAGGATCGAACCAAGGTAGCACTGGTGAGAAGCGAGTGCTCTAACCGCTACGCCATCTGATTCACAATACTTCAATACTGACTCCTCTACAACTTACAATATGAATGACAAATCGTCGATTTTGACTTCCGATATAGGTGACACGACGGGTGCCACACGTGGAGCAGGAGTTGCTTCCCCTCCCGGAGCACCTGAACTCATCCCTCGTTTTAAGTGAGGTTCGTTTTCCTCCATTTTTGGTTATAACTGTAACTGTGTGTATTCCTGTTTGTAGTGTTGTCTCCCTTTTGGTTTTGGCCAAGGTATTGTCTGTCGTTCATTTATTGAATTTTGAATACCCATTGGTATCTTCTACTTCCCCTCTTTGAAAGTTGGAGGAGTAATTCAATTTCCTTTTCACAAGCCTCACGAGTCATCATTATTGAGATCCATTCAAAATCACTGTAGTCAATGGACTTCCCTGCATAGATCACATACCATCAGTATTGAATTTCAGCTTCTATGGGCATTATGCATGACTTATTAATAATCATTTTTTTACAAGTACAGTATGCAAAATACATGTACTTACTTCTTTAAAGGCTTGCTGGATCTATACATTTACATATTTTAGACATGCTCTCTTTTGGTACCACGTTTCTTTTATTGTTTTTCATCTTCTGTGAAAATAAGATTCGGTGATTGAACAAACGTTGCCAGAATACATTTGATTACCTTTGCAATTTTCTTATTTCCAATTCTGCATTTGTGTATACATGTATATTGTTTAAGGATCAGATATGTCATAAATTGTCCATCACATGATGAATATAAATACAACTCATTTAAGCATTTGTTATGTAGCACTGATTGTATAATACATTGGCTTATGTAAGAGTCTGAACACGTAACGTTAAAAGGTATATTTTACATAACACTATATAATGCAGCCATGTGTGTCAATAAAACTTAAATATTCATCACTCAAATAGCCGAATTCGTCCTCTTTTTTCACTTCATAACCAGAGACATAAAATTTACATTATGAGCATCACTGTTCGTTCTAGCGTGAAAGGTATTTGAGAAGACTTTTTTTTAACTCGACCTATTTTACCTTCAACCCTTTTTCACTCGGTGCGTATATTGTTTCGGTTTATGCGCAACGGGAACACACAGGTAGGCTTAGACAATGCCGATCTTACTCTATGCTACTTCACTAAAAAAGGACAATACCTTGGAAGGATAAATAAAGTTTAAAAGTTTATACGGAGATGTCAATATTGGAATATGTCGCATTTTTACGTGTAAGAGACAATTATTTGTGAATTCTGAACAGAAGATATTTGCTCTAGGCTATACTTCTTATGATTCTGGAAACTTACAACAGGTAATATCTCTCTCTCTCGCTTCTCTCTCTCTCTCTCTCTCTCTCTCTCTCTCTCTCTCTCTCTCTCCATGACATCTGAATTTGATTAAGATAAATTCCTATATTCATTCAAATTATGACATTGTTGTAATATAGTATTATATGGTCAAGTGCACGTGACGTGGTTATAATATTTGGCTCTTTAGTAGAACTTTATGGTTTCAAATGCAATTCGTGCAAATCTTAACTCTTTAGCAGGAATATCAACCAGGCAATTTTTTGTCTTATTTGCCCGCCGTTTGAATCGATTCTTAAATTCCGAGGTGCAAGATAGAGTCAGATCAGTGCTATCAATTCCAAGGTGCATCAGTGCAAAGTACAGACAAATATTTGAAAGGTTTTGACCGGCATTTTGTGGCTCCTCCGTTTGAGTGCACGATTCTTTATTCGGGCGTTAAACATCAACTAAGATACTGAAGATAAAACTGATAATGTTTTGTTTATTAACAAAAGTAGAGCACCTGATATATGTGCACCACTATGTACAGGTGTAAACACAACCAAAACATGGCAAGATTCGCAGTACTGTAGAATTGATGCTCCAGGCTAGATATTTACGTGTGTAGTTATGAAATGTTTGCAGGGACACAGAAAAGAAGTTGACTGAACTCTAAAATTGTCCCCTGTAATTCATAGCATGTATTCGTTTTAGGCGACGAGTCGGCTTTGCATAGTGTCCATTGTTACTGCACTCTCGAGTTTGTGGTTTATTTAAGGTAGTTCTCCTATTGACCAATTGCAAATTGCAAATACTAGATGTATTTTACTGAACTGGCCGTAAACGTGTTACGGTTATAATAAAGAATATAACCATACAAAATCCGCCCATAAATGAAAAATTCATTTAGATTTTTAATTTCTTTTAATCTCTTTAAATGCAAACGGATTGGGCAAACGTTATATGACATTATGAAGCGCCCTTTCCTCAATTTACAACATACAGTACTCTTTAAACGTCACAAGTGATAACAAA
>JACSZP010037116.1:0-11804 GCA_016161895.1 Pinna nobilis | reverse complement strand
CATACACGTCATCTACAACTAAATTAAGTCAAACTTAATCAGAAACTGGGCACTCTGAAGCTTTACAGCAAATTCCATCTCATTACTTGCAAAAACCACAGAGGAAAGTCCAGAAAACCAGACAGGCAGACATCAGACAAACAGACAGACTAGAATAATAGAATGCTACATGGGTGTGATGAGGGGACAGGGGAATCCCAACCCAAGTGGTAAGAATCTGTTTGTCCAATCTGAAGGTTTCCTGAGGATTGGACTTTCAGATTCTTACCACAAGGGGTTGGATTTCTTTTTCCACTTAACACATCCATGTTTGATTCCTTTTCTCCCACACAATACACAGAATGTTTGTGAATAGACAGATGCATATATTCACCATGCAATAATATAATATGAATTTAGGCATTGCCCACATGTATGAGTGAGCGCAGCTAAATGGATATAGCTACATACGCGGATCCAGAACTTTTCCCCGGGGGGATTAGAGGGGGGTGGGGGGAACTTTTGGGGGTCCAACTTTTAGTAAGGAAAACCCAAACTCTGTTAAAATTAGAATCTAATTATAATTGACCAATGGTCACGTTGATACATGGGGTGGACCCCCTTGACCCCTCCCCCAATCCCCTCTAGATCAGAGCATGAGTTCCTATAGGCATAACATCATAGTTGTTGGTTTGATGTATTATTTTTGTTTCATGTCCTACACAAGAATCTTTCAGTTTCACTTATATGCCTGGAGACGTCAACGTGTAGCAGTGAGTGGCGACAATTTTTTCCTATGCTCGGTACCATAGTATATTAATACTTGTTCATCTTGAGACGGCGTCGATTGTCTGTCTGGAAATTTGCCAGTGCTTAGCACTAAACCATTTAGTATTTAGGGATACTAGACTACATGCAGACACCTTTTGCAAAAATGTCGGTCTTTAACTGTTGCACTGGAAGGACAGGAAAAGCCGATCACCACCGCCGAGGGTTGGAAATATAAGCTCACAATCTTATGATCTGAAGACGAAAACACTAACCACTGAGTCGTAATGTTCTACAATTACAGTTATCTAGAATCCGTCGCTTTTTACTTGTTAGTTGGATGTATTGTTGCTAACGTCCTACTCAGGAATATTTCACTTAAAAATGGAGATGTCGCCTTGTGTCAGTGGCGGGCGACACATTTTGTCTTTGCTCTGTATATTAATGGCTGTAAAGTAGAAAAGCTTCTTTCACGGGCCGACTCCTACTTTGACAAGGTATCTCGGGTTTTATTAGACTCGTTCAAATGACAGGAACAGCCAACGGCAGCGTGGCGCAGATTAGAACCAATAACCTCAACACCAGACGGCGAACACGCTAACCACTATTTGTGCCACCGCACCCACTCCTTTCATATATTTATTCATTTTTTATTTTTTATTTATTTATTTTTTATTTTTTGGTATTATAAAACCAGACCAGATGAATGTATGTGAAACGGGGATGATGGGAGAGCGATGCTAGCCTGTCAGTTTTGGCCAAATATTGCTACTTTTACAATTGACATTTATGAACACTCATTTGAATTTTTTCATCGTCCATTCACCCACAGATGAGTAGCATTTTTAAGTCAATTTTTCGATATAAATGTACTCATCCAACTACAAAATCTAAAAAAAAAAAAAAAAAGGAAATAAAATAAAAAAGGGGGATTTTCATGTTCTAACGTTTGAATTTACCAGATGGGTGGTCATAACATTTCTTTTTTATTGACCTGACCCACCAGGTAAATTCAAAAGTTAGAACATGACGGGATTATCACACTCAAGCACTGGGAACTGAAGTATGCCTAGAATTAACTAGTGCAATAGATCTATATGTTGATCTAGATATAAAAAAGATAGATAGATTTGGCTTTTGACTCGTATATCTTTCAAAAAAAAAATGTTGCGTTCTTCTGTGGCTTTAAAACACCCCAATCACCGGGAATCTCTTGATTATGTCCTTGCACGGCGTGCCGCATGGGTCTATCTGTCCTTTTCAAGACATATTTTATTCATCTCTATAAATCAATGATTTTTTTCCCCCCGAGATGAATCTTTGGAAATCTTACCAATGTTTATAAAATATGACGATTTATGCAAACGCCGTCGAGGCCTTAATTGATCACTTCAGGTCAGTCAAACTGTATTCTTAGTTACATATATATCAACCAATCATATTCAACATGCCCTCAATACGATGGTTAAGTCTCTTTATAACCGCCAATCGGCTTTCACGCTAAAGGGGAATTCCTTCTATAAATAGTTAACCTGAATTCTTGTTGATAGTGAGCGAGTGCCCGCATCAACTTTGTTATTTCGTATGGTATTTAATTGAATAGCAATTTAAATTCATAATTTGTGAAAGTTCAAAATTTTACAAAATGCCTGGCGTGTTAAAGGACAGCTTTCCTGAGGGGATATGTCCCATGTTTCAAAAACTCTAGTTTCCCAGTCAAAAAACACTTATGCCGGGTGGGCACTGCACTAAGGCTTTCCATCATAACCCCGTGATGTAATGCCTACATTGTGACATAAAGCTTCCGTTTTGGTAGTTTCCGGTAAAGATTTGGCCAGAAAAAATCCACAAAACGTTTGATTTGAATACATACAAACAAAATGTATTTTGCAAAGGATGGAAGGTCAAGCGTCAGTGTGAAGAAGATTCAATTTTGAGAATTTTGCACAATATTTTTTGCTCTACAGTGTACAGCTTCTGACACAGTTCTCTCCCTTTTTCTGCATTATATGCACACACGTTGTCAATGAGTTCACTTCGCAAACGGCCTTTAGCCATTCGAGCTGCGCTCACTATAAATATGTATACGTTTATAACAGTGTTATAAATGTATACATATTTCTGGAGTACAAAAAATCAAACAGCACATTTCTTTACTACGGTAAACTAACTTGATACACTGACATAGTATTCATTTTACTTAATGATTAAAGTTTGCTTTAATGTGCATATTGTCATTACTACACCTATGAACTTAATTTATCCCAAAGTAATAGGGACAGATACCAGTAATGCAAGGCAATCAGTAAATTGATGTATGTTCCCTGAGGTCTACATTAATCGAGGCAAACTTAAAATTTGAGAATGACTTTTACCAGTGCACATCTGTATGTTATGAGTAACATTTGTGTGAATTTTTATCCATTATGAATGACCTTGACCTTTGATGAAGGTCAGTGTATAACTACATAACATTTGTGGGCATTATGATGAATGACTCTCACGACTGATATTGTGAGATAGAATAGTGTAAAAATAAGCCTTCAAAATATCAAAATTTGCCAAAAGTTGAGAACGATCTTGACCTTTGACTTTAGGTCAAGGTCAGTGTTCACTTGTATTTCATGAGTATTGTTTGTGTGAATAATGATCCAGGTCATTTAATACTGGAAGGAGATACATGTATGGGCAGCATAAGATTTTACATTCCATGTGAAGAATGACCTTGCCCTTTGACCATGAGACAAGTGGGCACTAAGCCAGGGTCATGGGGATTACATTTTGTAAGTATGACATGAATACATGAAAGAATTTAGATATGGCTCTGGGTAGACAGAAGGACAAAGCGGCAACAATATTCTCCCCTGAATTTTTGCATGGAGCATAAAAACAGGTCATCAATATAAGAGTTGGGTACTGAAACTTCATCAAGGTTCCAAAGTTGCAATAAAATATTTTAGTTGTGAAAAAATGTATCAAAACATTTACATGTAAATTGTTATTACATGTAAATGCTGTGATACTAGGCAGTTGATTCAAGGGATGTAAATTGGGTTTCATTACTCATTTCCATCAATTTAAAAAAAAAATTAAAAATTTATTATAATTTTTATAATAAAAAAATAAATAAATTTTTATTTAAATTTTTTTAGATAAATAAAAAGAAAGACTTGTAGAAAAAGTAAAATTTGAAAAGTGAGAAACTAGAAATAAAGTATGTCTATTAGACTCAAACGAGGCCCTTGCCAGTGGTCATGAACCACTCTATACACTGTAAGAGTTAAGTAATAGCCTGACAAATTAACCCCCCCCCTTAGTAACCATGTACACGTAAGTAAAAAAGCAGAGATACTGAGAGTAGATTTTCATCCATTTTATCCAAAGTTCTATTGCAATAATGCAGTTCATAGAGGTCTCTGTTAATTTGTTTTTGCACTTACCAGTGGATTCAGTGGAGGTGTATTGGGTTCCAGTACTTGTCTCTGTCAATGATATAATTTGTATAAAATGAAATAGGACAGACCTTTCACTTATCATTCAATAACAATGACCAAGGTTTAGGGTTTTTAAAGAGTAGGTCAAATGTCAAGGTCAAGGGTTAAAAATTCTGGTTGCAAAAGGAATATATTGTCATAAGGAATATAAATGTGAAATATGAAAACTTTGTCACTTATCATTCAAAAGTTATGACCAAGGTTAAAGTTTTCCCATACAAAGAAAAGGAACAAAAACTATTTGCCAGAGAATCTCTCATTACAAGAAAGCTCTATCAAGTACTTTTGCACTTACCAGTGAATTCAGTGGAGGTATATTGGGTTCCAGTAGTTGTCTCTGTCAATGATGTAATTTCTATAAAATGAAATAAGACAGAACTTCACTTACCATTCAAAAATAATAATCAAGTTTGCAGTTTTTTTCAAAAGTTGGTCAGATGTCAAGGTCACAGGTTTAAAATTCTGGTAGGAAAAGGAAGGTCTTATCGCAGAAAATATTTATGGAATAAGAAAAATGCCACAAATTTGGTCTATACCCAGGAATTCAAATCTACTACCTATACATTTACTTTAGTCATTCAAAATTTGTACATTGTTTCCAAAAATTCTATTATAAAACTGCATTACAAGTAGCCTGTATTTAGTATTTTTACACTTACCAGTGGATTCAGTGGAGGTGTATTGGGTCCCAGTACTTGTCTCTGTCATTGATGTAATTTCTATAAAATGAAATAGGGCAGACCTTTCACTTACCAATCAATTATAATGACTAAGGTTTGAGTTTATTAAGAGTAGGTCAAATGCCAAGGTCAAGGATAAAAAAAAAGATCATGTCATAAGGAATACAAATGTGAACTAAGAGCGCTGTTACTTACCATTCAAAGATTCTGACCAACAAACAAACAGAACAATAAATATATACCGCAGTACCTCTAACTACAAGAAGCCTCTATTCAGTGCTTATGTACTTACCAGTTGATTCAGTTGAGGTGTATTGGGGTCCTGTACTTGTCTCTGTCATAGTTGTACTTTCTGAAGAGAAAAACGAGGATCTAAATAGTTGTGCTGAAATATATACCTGATTTCAATGTTAAAATATATGTAAGGTTTATTCGAATATTTACACAAGTGCATAACAGCTATATATCATCAAAATCAAGCCTGGCAAAAATACTGCTATGCAGATTCATTAATATGTGGTCTCAAACTCTACAAAAATGAATTCAGATTTACGAAACAATTTTAAGTCAGTGCACATCTGTGAGTAATGAGTAATAACATTTGCCTGAATTATGATTTAGGTCACTCAATACTGGGAGATAAGGACAAAATAATATTTAAAGACCTTAATCCAGATTAACCTTAACCTTTGACCTTGGATGAGAGTAGGTGCTTACCTATATGTCATTTGCGACATTTGTATACATTATGATCTATGGCGCACAAGCAACTTAACGTGCAATAAATAGTTGATAATTACTTTACCTGCAGTGGATGCTGTAGATGTATATGAAGTTCCTGTACTTGTCTCTGTCATTGTAGTTATTTCTAGAATGTAAAAACAGAGTAAGCAAGTGTTTAATGGCCAAATGACTACCCTAACTGCTTAAGACTTATAAACAATCATTACTCTCTGTTTGCTTGGTTGTACTGTCCCACTCAAGAATCTTTCACTTATTTATAGAAGTCATTGTATGATGGTTAAGGGCGGCGCAATTTGTCTATGCTCCACACTCATAGCCATTAAACAGGGAAGGTTCTTTAACATGTTGATACCGATTGAAACACAGGACCTCTATTTTTACTGTCTCATCTAAAGAAAAGGGACAGCCAACCACAGTGTGGATTCAGACTTGCACCTCACAATCAGAAGGCGTACATGTTAACCACTGAGCCATGGCTTGCCCAAACTGGATCTGTGATCTATTCATTAACAGCCAAACCCATACAAAATAATCAGTTCAATATCTATGATGACAGAAGAAAAAGTAAATTTGTTTCAGAAATTACTTCCCATGAAAATATTGGACAATTATTTACTTATTTGAAATATAGAGTTGCATAAATTTCAGCAAATCATTGTAAACATGCCTTTAGTTGGTATATATCCTACCCTTTCAGTATCTGATCTTCAATTTGTCCCTTTTCTTTACCATGTCATACAAAGATTTCATCAAACCCTAATCTAGTAAGGTACATTATGAGCTCATACCCTATTCAGAGGGTTAGTCCCATGACCTCTTACCACATTCAGGGGGTCAAGTCCCATGACCTCTTATGCTAATCAGGGGTAGTCTAATGACCTCTTCCCCTATTCAGAGCTGAAGTCCCCTGACCTCTTACCTTATTCAGGGGTCTACTCCCACGACCTCTTACCCTATTCAGAGGTCAAATCCCATGACCTCTTACTCTATTCAGAGGTCAAGTCCCATAACCTCATATAAAAAGATCAATCATATTTCCAGTATCAGAAATGAATGATACACACCATTTAAGTACAGTAAAACTCTGATGAGTCGAACATCAATGTCTCGAATTCCTTGGTCTGTCTAACTTTTCTCAAAGCCCCAAATTATTTCCTCATATCCGCCTATTGAAACACTACTACTGTCTCAAAGTTTTACGAGTCGAATTTCCCGTTTTCTCGAATAAATGTTTGGTCTCTTCGCAATAAAAACAACGGAAACCCCAACAAATAAGTCGAACTTACAAATTTACCTGAATGAAATTCTGCACAGACATTTTAACACCTATATGCTACTTACTTGATGAAGTAAAAAAAAGGTATCTTATCCATTTCAATATGTGCTTTTGTGGAAAGGGGGTGTTATTGTATGGCATCGAGAAAATATGATAGAAACAAGAAACTCAACATAATTATGACTCGAAGTCCCGATATCTTGAACTTTTTATACCATCTCTTCAACTTCGACTTATCAAAGTTTTACTGTACATGTATATGTAATAAACACAAAAAGTTCTGAAGAGGGTTTAGATTTTGATATCTCATTCATGGATTGAGGGAAAAGGATCATAATGAAGTAAAAAATTTAATGATATTGGTTTTTAATCTCATATTTCTCCTGATTCAAATGTATTTTTCATTTACTGAGTGTTTTAAACTTGTAAATGTTTGAAATTACCAGTTGTGGTCTTGGCAGTTTCATAAAGACTAGCATTGTACTTGGATAATTCAACTGAAACCATGCTCATGGACCCTTCTGAATAAGAACTGGACTGTACACAATGCCTACAAGAATACAGATTAAAAGAAAAAAATATATAAACAAGAGGTAAATAATTGTTCAAGGTCAAAATTTCTGGTTCCAATGTAAAATATTTTCACTAAGCAAACACCAGCCTAATATCAAAGTTCTACCTGTTTTGGTATGATGAGCGGTTTCACAGTGTCAAAGTTTTTTGTCTAAGCATTGCAATTGTCTGTCATCATCTTGGTTTTCAAATGCAACTGAGACCCTGATTGCAACAATGACCTAGATATTTGAACCTAAGCAACCCAAATATACTCTATTAAAGGTATCTTGATAAAATATGTTTGAATCAAAATGCATACACTATCTTTTTCTGGAGTTTGATGATACATGTAAAACAAGGATACTGCCAAGGATGAACATTACACAAAAACGCCATAGGTGAATGAGTAAAAGTGGGCCCTAACTCAATAACTTGCTATGGAAACATTTACCTGTGTATATATGGGGTAATAACTGTAAATAACTAGTAAAATAATTTTGGTTGAGCAACTTGCCGAAGCTCCTCAAGCAAAACTTAGTAAATTCTGCTCTATCAATCAGCTGTATTTAAAGACCACATGGTCACAAAGACTGCTTTTTGCTCATTTCAAACAGTATCATATGTGTAAAAATCAACTTCTATATAAAGATCATCTCCCTATAAAGAATTTTTTCTTGTACAGTCAACTCTGTTTATAACAAATGCATGGGGACCAGTTTAATGACTATGTTATATCAGTATTTTGTTGTTTCAGGTTTTACAAACATTGAACGTAAACACGTGGGACTTGGAGATTTTGTTTGCTATTACCAGAAATTTGATGTTCCGGCCTTCGCTATTTTTGAATTTCACTGTATCTCTATTGAGGCCGTTATATACAAGTTTGGCTGTACTCATTTGTCTTACTCAGAACTGGATAAAGCCATATTAATTCCCAGATTCCACAGAAGATTTATGCTGCTATCACAGTCTGGGGCAGAGATTTTGACATCATTACATGTTATCATAAAATATCCCTGGAATGGAAAAAATGGTTATTTCAATAACTATGACAAGCATCAGGTAAATAAATACAGAATTAGCATTTCACACTCAAAAATGCATGGTACAGTCAAACCTGTTTTAAGAGACCGTCCGATGGAAGGAGGAAAACGGGTCACATATGACAGGTGGTCTCTTAATTCAGGTGATTTACATAGGAAAAACCCATTTTAGGAACCTTACATTTAGGTCACATAAGGCCAAATTTTCTTTTTCTTCAGTGGGTCGCTAAGGCAGGTTAGACTGAACTTGTACAGAACAGGAATCTTAGCAACCTTGGAACCTGGGTACTCTCCCTTAGAATGCTGTTTGTGAATTACTTCATAGGAAATGAAATTGTTTCCCTTTACTATAAAAATACAGCAACCAGGTTGGTAGGTTGTATTGTTGTTTAACGTCCTACTTAATAATCTGTCACATACATGAAGATGTCACTGTGTGCCAGTGAAGGGAGACAAATTTTACCTATGCTGAAACACTTAAGGCCATAGAGCAGGAAGGGTTCTAAAACAGCCGACACCTACTGTGACACACCAGACCTCTGCTTTTACTATCTCATCCACAATGGACAAGGATAACCAGTTGCAGTGTAGCTCCGATTCAAACCAGACCTCACGACCATTAAGGCAAACATGTTAACCACTAGGCCACAGCAGCACCACACTATCAGGGTTGACATCACTACACCACTTGTGTATAACTTTAACAGTTTAACAGTCGCTGTTTCATTGTGATGTCATAATCAAACTGCAAGTACATGTACATACATGTATATATGCTCTTAGCACCCAGATGTGATGCTTGCTTTTCAAGAGCAAGGTCAATAAACTACACTTTTAGAAAAGGTCAGGGAAGCTCTGTAACTACATTTGTGTTCATCAAAGAATTTCCTTATTACATGCATGACAAATTAATTAATGAGTCAAAATGAATTACACATTACAGCTTCTGTCATGCTTCTCTACTATTGTTCGGTTGGTTGTTACGGTATCTAATGTCCCACTCAAGAATAAAGGCCCATCATAAAATTTGGTCTCAGTATCTATGACCATTGAGCCACAAGTTTTTTTAACATGCTGACACCTACTGTGAAACAGAACCTAGGCTATGACTGACTCTCATCAAAAAGACAAGAAAAGTTGACATCAGCATGATGAGGATTAAAACCCACAACCTCAGTAGCCACCGAGTCATCACAGCCCTTTAACTCTGCTGTAGAACTAAGACTGTTTGTTTTAATAAAATAAACCTTCAAGCAGGCCTTGACCTTTACTTTTGATGGCACTTGCCTGGTTGGGCCAGTGGCTCTCAAAAACTACTTTCCCGGACTCCAAATATGCTGGCCCTGAATTCAGTCGTGAAATAAAAAAGAAAAGCAATGGATTTGAGCCACGTAACTCAGGTTTACTATAAAATATTCTTTGAAAGATGTTTGCGTTCGCTCGTGCCATACATTTTGTTACTAAAGCTGTATTAAATGGGCCGCCATGGTCGAGTGGTTAGTGTGTTTGACTTTGATTCAAAGGGTCTGGGGTTCAAATCCATGTAGGGCCATGCTGCGGTTGGCCATCGCTATCTTTTGGATGAGAAAATTAAAACCGAAGTCCCGTGTCCCAGTAGATGTTGGCGTGTTAAAGAACCCTCCCTGCATCCACCCAGCAGTGCCAAGCAGAAGGCAAAATTTGTCGCCCTTCACTGCCACACGGTGATGTCTTCATATGAGTGAAATATTCTTGAGTGGGACGTTAAACAACAATAACTAAAGCTGTATTAATTGCCTTATTTTATTTATTTTGTCCACCAGTGCATGCTTGAATGGAGACATGTTTACTTTCAAATTCTTTCAAAGAGAGACAAATGTGATTGAACAAATGTGGGTGGTTTCGTACTGATTGTATACATTTTCGATCCAAATGATAATTCATAAATTTCTTTTCACCAAAATAACCTATTGACACGTATCTAAGACTTTACTGCACGTTCACTGCACTGAAATTTAAGCATAAATATATCAGCTGGTCGAAATTACTCTCGTCAAACATGTACTCGGAAGGAAAACACCCAATATTGAATGAACCTACACTAGGTATTCATTGGTGATGTTCATTTGTAAGTTGTGCATTCAGGTAAATTCCGAACAAAGATTCATTGCTACCGGCGATGTTATTAAATTTGATCAGTTTCGTAGCAATAATTAATGATTTGCCAATTTTGTCAGTTGATGCAAGTATAGAAATTCTTTTTAATGTGCAGATTATGACTTAATAAAAACAAGAGTGCTTTGAAGCACATGATACGCCCGTCGCTAATATTACGATATAAATTTTGGAATTAAAGGGGCATAACTCTGCCAAATATTATCGTGACAACTTGATACGAAGATATGCACATCTTCATATGATATCAATAACACATGGCGAATTGCTAAACATTGTGTCAAAAACTGTTGGACTAGTTGCCCCAACAAGAAAATGTAACACAATAAAGAGGAATGTAGGTGCTGATGGACCGTTACTCTATTTCTTTGAAAAGTTACATAAAAACCTGTAATATATGTAATTAAACATCACTGCTTCTTGCGATACTATAAAACATTTGAAAAGAATAGAGGCAAAAATAAAAAAGTTCTAGCATTTTGAGTGAAATTCCACTATTTCGAAATTAAAGGGGCATAACTCTGCCAACTATTGTCAGAATGGCAATATTTTCGCACCCCTGTGAGCGGTTCACACAATGATGCATCCTACGTAGTTTGGCAAAAATCAGGCCATAATTCTTTGTGTTATTGCCGAAAATGTCCGGACAGATGGATGGACAACACCATACCATAATACGACCCGTCTTTGACGGGCGTATAAAAATTAAGCAGAAAGCTTACCGTAACTGTGGCTGTTTTTGTGTCTATACTGCTGGTTACATTGAGATCTAAAGTTACTCCATAGACACCTTGGCTTAGACTACCAGAGTGTGGAGTATCTGAATAGCCAAACACAGCATCTTCATCTGTCATCATAACACCCATGTCTACTTCATTAGAACTTGAAATGTTTGGCTCAGCACTGGTTAGTTCAAAGAAAGTCTTGAAGAAAAGAAAACAAAAGTATCATGTATAAAATACCACTGTGAATAAAAAACAACACTTTTGTTTACAGAATACAGTAAAGCTGTTGAAGGATATTCAATCAAAAGAATTAAAGTTTTCTAAAAGTCGGTCAAAGTTCAAGGTCTAGGTCACTAGGTCAAAAGTCTGTATATGGCAGTAGATGA
>JACSZP010037115.1:0-10482 GCA_016161895.1 Pinna nobilis | reverse complement strand
AGGGAAAGCCATCCACAGTCCAGCACAGATTTGAACTCCTGACCTTGCAATCATAAGGTGAACATGCAAGCAACTGGTAGCTAAGAAACTAGAGCATTGCTCAGCTCTAGTATAGTTTCATTGGTGTATAGTAGTAGCAAGTTATTGACACGTACTCTACAATTTTGCCTTTTATTCTTTGTACAGGTGACGGACCATTTAGAGAGGCATGCACTTTTCAAGAGTTTGAATGTGATATTGGTTCATGTATCCAGGTCAATAATGTGGGAGACCTAAAGGATGATTGCAGTAATGGCAGGGATGAAAAATTAGCCATATTAGGTAATTTTGTATCATCGCTTCTTTTATATTGTTTGTTCTACTATATATATTGTCTATCACTGACTTTATACTGTTATATGGGGCCTCCATGGCTGAGTGGTTAGCATGTTTGACTTTGAATCAAAGGGTCTGGGGTTAGAATCCAGCAGCGCCACTCCACAGTTGGCCGTCCCTGTCTTTTGGATGAGATAGTAAAAATCGAGGTCCCGTGACACAGTAGGTGTTGGCATGTTAAAGAACCCTCCCTTCTCTACAGCCATAAGTGCCGATCATAGACAAAATATATCGCTCTTCAATGGCACAGGGTGATGTCTCCATATGAATGAAAGATTCTTGAGTGAGACGTTAAACAACAATACAACTACAATACAACTATACTGTTATACCATATAAGGTATTGATGAACACTGTCTTTAGGCAGGTAAGCCATACAAAATAATGCCTAATACTGGTTTGTTGTATTAGTCATTGCATGACATTGCTGCTTAACCACATAAAACAATGTCTAACACAGTCCTTTATGAAATAATGTTTTTTGCCCGTTACTTTTAAACTGGGGCCTCCGTGGCCGAGTGGTTAGCGTGTTCGACTTCCAGCCGAGAGGCCAGCGGTTTGATTCCCGCAGACGCCACTCCGCGGTTGGCTGTCCCTGTCTTTCGGATGAGACAGTAAAAAACTGAGGTCCCCTGTCACAGTAGGTGTTGGCACGTTAAAGAACCCTCCCTGCTCTACGGCCATAAGTGCCGAGCACAGGAAAAATTTGTCGCCCTTCACCAGCACACGGTGACGTCTCCATATGAGTGAAATATTCTTGAGTGGGACGTTAAACAACAACAAACAAAACAAACAAAACTTTTAAACTATATATGGTATTGTAAACTATTACTATACAACTAATCACTATTAATGAGGTGAACATGGTGAAATAATGGCCTGCAGCCTGACCCACAAGGTGATCTGTGGCCAAGGTCAGATCTGATCTCCTAGTGGGTTAGGTCAAGGGACATCATTTGACCATGTTGACTTCATTAAGCATAAGCAGTTGTTTTTTATATCAACAGTACACTGTTAATTCATATTCTCATTCAAAACCGTCCATTTTATTCCATCACACTGTGTTACAGCTTTGCTAGATCGTTTCTTCTGCACTCAGCCTCAAAATTGATTTAGGCCTAACAATCAGCACTTTGGTTTTTTTATAGGCCCCTCGAATGACGGGATGTATTATGGTATGTCGTTGTCCTTCCGTCCGTCCATCTGTCCGTTAACTTTTTTTGTCTGGAGCATAACTCTGAAACCGTGCATGATAGATTCATGAAACTTCATAAACATCAAGATCATTACAAGGCACAGTGCAGTGTCCAAGAGCTGTAACTCTAGCTGCAGTTTTTACAGAGTTATTGCCCTTTGTTAAAAATTAATTTTTTAATTTTTTCCAGAGCTTTTTGCTGATTATCTATGGTTATGCAAATGTCAGTTAGAATAAGGTTATATCTCAAAAATCTAAGTCACAGAATATCACCTTGATGCTTCAAAAAAACTGATCTTCTTTTTTTCAGCTTTGAATTTTTAACTGAAAATCCTAACTTTTCTGTTAAATTTCAGCTGAAATAATCTTTGACCTTTGATTAGAACGCAAGTTGGCTGGTTGGTTGAATTATTGTTTAATGTCCCACTCAAGAATTTTTCACTTATAAGATTTATGTCACTATAAGCCTGACAACAAATATTGTGATATGGGTCTTGGTTTTAACTGCTGATCCAAAGATTATGGATTGCCATGGAGATTTGAACCCTCACAACTGGAAGGAGACAATGCTGAGCACAGAGCCATGGCAGCCGCTGAACCTTACTTAGTAAAAGTGAATGGAAAAGGCAAAAAACTTTTCTTACTAATTAATATCTCGCAATTCCTGTGTGGCTTGGAATTGACCAGTGTGAAGCGGTGATTCGCACTTTCAGACATGACCAAATCTTTTTTTACAGTCAGCACTATAATTAGTAACACCAAACACATATATAAAGCCCCAATCAATAGCCTAACATCCTGATTTGATTTTATGGCCAATTAATCCCTATCTTTTTTTATCGTGCAGACACGTCAACGATGATTTAGTACTCCATAAAGTATCGCATCACTCTGTAATGTTTCCTTCGCATTTCTTCTTAATTCCAGAAGAGAGGATATATTTATACGTGCAGTGGGAGAGAAGAGTAATAAAGTTGTTGTTGGAGCCCTGATTGTGTGTCCGTAGGCGGAAACAATGCATTACTCAAAATCTCTTGCGATTTCTATTGTCTCTACTAACATGGCCACGGTAAAAATGTGTCAGTGGTCTAAAACAGATCAAAGTGGACAGGATGTTGGGTAATTCTGGTCCATTTTAGTAGTATCCATTCACCTGTCTGTCAGAAATTTGGTTCAGAGCATCTAGATCAAATTTAATGTTCATCTGTTTTTTTGCTTGTCAGAGATTTTAATCGTAGCCTCTGATTTGAAAATAACTTAACAAGAAATAAGTTTTAGCTATCTTTCTGTCTATGCAAGATTTTGGTAAGAATAGATGAGGTTTAATGTTGATCTGTTTGTCAGAGATTTTGGTCAGAGCTTTCGATGAGATAAAAAATTAACAATAAACAAGTATTGTCTGTCCTGGTCAGGTTTAATGTTCATCTGTCTGCCTCGGTCAATCATTGTCGAAGTTTAATGTCTATTTGTTTTTTGTCAGGGCTTCTGGTCAGATTAAACGTCAACAATAAACAAGTGTTGTCTGTGTCTGCATAAGATCTTTGGTCAGAATCTCTAGATTAAGTTTATTGTCTGTCTGTCTGTCTGTCAGAGATTTAGTCCAGAGCTTCAGATGACAATTTAAAACTCAACTGTTAACAAGCACAGTGGAACCTCGATCGCTGTTTAGACCATCCAAGTGACTGGCCAAAACAGGTCTGATTAGTGGGGTTGTCTCCTAAGCGAGGTTGAAACAGCCTTAAAAAGTAATAAATAGACTAAATTTTTATAGACCTTGCTGGTCTGATTAATGAGGTGGTCTCCTGTTGTTGTTGTATTGTTGTTTAATGTCCCACTCAAGAATCTTTCACTCATATGGAGACGTCACTGTGTGCCGGTGAAAGGCGACAAATTTTGCCTAAGCTCAGTACTTATGGCTGTAGAGCAGGGAGGGTTTTTTAACTTGCCAACACCTACCGTGACACAGGTTTTTACGGTCTCATCCAAAAGACAGGAACCATCAACCGCAGCGTGGTGCTACGCAGATTCTAACCTCGGACCTTTCGGCCACGGCGGCCCCAGTGGTCTCCTGAGTGAGGTGGTCTTAAAGTGAGGTTCCACTTTATTTTCTGTCTCTGCTTCTCTAGCTAAAATACCAGCTGTATTTTACATGTCATAAATGCTTTTCTTATACCTCTAATATACATGTATAGTCTAACCTGTTTTAAGAGATGGTCCAAGGAAAGGCACAAAAAAGATCACATATGACAGGTGGTCTCTTAACTCAGGTGATTTATATTGGAAATAGCATTAAGTCACATAAGACAGGTAATCCTTTAATTTCGATGGGTTGCTAAGGCAGGTTAGGATGTTTTCCTCTATTTCTGATTTGTGAAGACAGTGTCACATGATCCAAAATATTCTTTAGTCACCCTAAAATATTTTTGTCACTCAGTATGCTAAGGTCATGTCACCCTCAGGTTTTCCTCACTTTTTTGATTCTCTTTTTTTGTAATGCTTTCTCTGTCGATGAAGTGGAGGAATTCAGAGGAAAAGTTTATTTGTCCATATGGCAGATTGTGTGCGATAATGTAGAGAAAACTGAAATTTTTAATGATCAAGTTTGAAATAAAAGTTTTTGGAAGCCACAATGATTTGCCCACCAGCGAGGTATTATGTCACCTTTGGACATATAGCCTTATGGTGACATTGCCTCTCGTGTGGATAAATACAGTGAAGTTGTTCTATAACGAAGTCGAAGGGGATTGACTTTTGACTTCAGTATATGCATCCTTTGTTTGATGCATCAGAATTTACCATATATGATGATAAATAGTAATTATTTTCGGGGATATTACTCCTTTTCACTATATCGCTGAATTCTCTTTAGACCGATTCCTGATAGACCGACTCTACTGTTTTTGATAAAAACGAGTGCAATATTTATTGTATTCATATTGAATGGTGCAAGAGAGGTCGTATATTCAAAAAGATTTAAGAGCTGAATGTTTTATTAAAATGTTTAAAAATGTTCGGAATAACAGGTCATGAGTTTCAGAAATGATTTATCATTTATTCATACTTGATTTTAGATGCATTTTCAATTTTGGGAATTGAAAGATATCATAGCTCGGCGAATTTGACATAAAGAGGAACTTAAATCACATTTATTAATGCACTGTAACTTTCCAAATAAAGTGACACAACAGATTTATCTTACGTAGGAATTCTGATTTTCCTTAACAACAATTGTTTTTTCATCTTAGTTTGCAGTAAATCAACTGCGTTGTTCTTCCGCACCTATTCCCAGAGTTTGCATTCAAAACAAATGCGGGAAAAAAATATGAAAATGAGGGAAGATAATGTGCGGTAATGATGGCTTTGAAATCCATGAGGAATAAGATGAAGTGAAATTAATGTTATAATTATATGGGAAAGTCAGAAATGTTTTCTCTCCTATTCATTCAAAGTTCATTTCTAATATGATGGAATTTTTTCTTGAAACAAGAAGAAATTTTTCTTTAAATGCTAACATCTTCATTTTTCATGAATTCAGGAATATCTGTACTACGTTCCCATGCATCCTTTTCACCATCATTATGTTTAACTCTGTTAGTCATAGATCGGAAGAGCCTGATTATGCAAACCCTGTTGTCCAGTGTCAGTCTGTCAACAATAACTCAGTGAACTCACCATAAATATATCCGGCAAAAAGATTTGATTATCGAACTTGTCCAAGCTGTTATTGGAATAAATTAAGAACATTTCAAATCTGTTGAAATGCACTCATATTGTTGAGCGGAAAGTGTTTCTGCAAACTTTCAAATTTGGGCCATAATTCCGTAAATAACTGGCAATAGATTTTAGGTCCACTTGCCTGCTAGCCAACAAGATGATAAAATTGCTCAAGTTTTGACGGGTTACATAAAAATAACACCATGAAGCAATATATAGTCTTCATTTTTCTGAGAACTTCAATACAGAACCATTCCAAATTGGTAAGAATTCCAGATGAGCTAATCAGACAGAGACTCCCAGATGCCTCTAGTTGATTCTCATTTGATTTTTTTTGATAGACTTTTGATGAATTGCTATTTATATAGGATCAACTTAATTTGTACCTTTAAAGATATATTCGCTTTCTCTTAATTTCCTGTCTATCAATTGATTTCCTGATAACTTTGAGTTTTTGCATTTATAAATTTTCAGAGAATCTCATCTTCAAAATTTGTCCTTGGGCAGTTAAAAGTAGATTTCTACATTGTTTCTACTGGTGAGACATTTTTTGATGACAAAACATGAAAGGCATTAAATTTGAATAAAAGTAATAATGATACATTAGCAGCACTGAAGGTTTTGTTTATTTTACGTTAATGAATAGATCTATATAAGTTATGAAAGTTAAGAAATTTGCAGTGTTTCCTTACCTAATGGCCATCTAATTAGACTAACTCAGATTAAAGACTGAGGTCCAATGTCACAGTAGGCTTTGTCAAAACCGTCAATGCTTAACAGCCAATAGTACCGCACAGAGCCAAATTTTGCAGCCATTCCGTAGCAATGGTAGCTTTTCAAAATACAAGCTAACTGAAAGATTCTTGAGTCGAACATTAAACAAAGATACAACCACAATATGAATAAAGACAAAAAAAATTGTTTATCATTATGTTAAACTACATGTATATAAACTTTATGTCCCACTCAAGTATCTTTCGATTATATGGAAATCTCACCAGTGCTGGTGAAGTGCCACAAATATTGCCTATGCTCCACACTTAAGCCTGTGTGGGTTCAGACCTATGACCCGACAATCAGAAGACAAACATGCCAGCTACTGGGGCACATTGGCCCCTTTTCGAGAAGATCACTGTTGTTGTTGTATTATTTATTGACATTCCAATATTGTCTGATTCGTCTTTCATTAATATTGAGATATGCTGAATGCTGGTGATCGAGGGTCCTCAAATTTTTGTCTATAGACAGCAGTCCTAACTATGTCAACATCTACTATGGCATATGATCTCTGTTTTCTTTTTATCTAAAGGACAAGAAATGAAGAAATGTCTAAGATTTGAGGAGAATATCTAGGTCTATATCAAATATATGCTTCAACTTCAAATCGAAGGGTCCGGGGTTTGATTACCGCAGCACCACTCCACGGTTGGCCGTCCCTGTCTTTCAGATGAGACAGTAAAAACCGAGGTCCCGTGTCTCAGTAGGTTTTCGCACGTTAAAGAACCCTCCCTGCTCTACAGCCAGCAGGGCCGAGCACAGATAAAATTTGTCGCCCTTCACTGGCACAGGGTGACGTCTCCATATGAGTGAAATATTCTTGAGTGGCATGTTAAACAACAACGCAACAACAACAACAACAGAAATATATATAAAGTCACTGCAGACAAAAGATACCAACTGTATTGTATACATTTGTGATTTGGTTATATCCTACAGTTGTTTTGGGAATGGTTTTAGCAACATTCTGTTGGTATAGAATTGCTGTAAGTTGGAGGAAACTTCTAAAGGAGTATCTCTAGAAAAAAATAATCAACAAGCATAAATGTTTTGCTGTCGGCACACTTTTCAGATTCCTTATTCATATTTCAGGCAGCCTTCCAGATATAGCACAATGTACATTTGAGGTGGATTCATGTGGGTGGCACAATTTAACAACTGATCAATTTGATTGGGTTCGTCACAAAAATCAAACAGAGACACGAGAAACGGGGCCATCTGTGGACCATACAAGAGGAACTGAACATGGTAAGATAACTCTGGTCATGTCATAAGGCAATTCTTAGGTTAATTAATACATTTTACAAGACTTCTCTGTGAGGCATTATCATGATAAGACTTCCTTTTAATTATATTATTGTTCCCACTCAAGAATCTTTCACTTATATGGAGATATCACCAGAGTGTGACATATTTATGGCCTATGCTCGGCACTTATGGCCATAGAGCAGTAAGGATTCTACAATGTGCCAACACCTGCGAAATGAGACCTCAACTTTTAATTCCTTATTCATAGGAGAGCCCACAGTAGTATGGTGAGAATTTGATCCCATGACCTGAGTCAGAGGGCAATCAGCCGAAACACTGAGCCATGAGGCCTAATGCTGTTGTAGTGATCAGGAACTAAAATACTATATACCTAAGGGGCAGTAACTCCTATACCTTAATGCTATGGTATCCAGCTGTTGATTTTGTTTTATTGCTGATAGCAAAATCAGTTGATTACATTTGTTTTTCTTTCATTTAAACAACATAGCAGTGTTCAAATATACTTGAGTTTATATTGATAGCATTACATCTATAGAGTTGGTGGCTGGCTTTCCATGACCTTCAGATAAGAGGGAGAGAACCAAGGTCTTTGTCACAGTGTGTGTCATCATATAATGGATGTAATTGTTGTTGTTGTTGCGTTGTTGTTTAACGTCCCACTCAAGAATATTTCACTCATATGGAGAGGTCACCGTGTGCTGGTGAAGGGCTACAAATTTTGCCTTTGCTTGGCAATGCTGGCCGTAGAGCAGGGAGGTTCATTAACGTGCCAACACCTACTGTGACACGGGACCTCGGTTTTTACTGTCTCATCTGAAAGGCAGGGACAGCCAACCACAGAGTGGCGCTGCAGGAATCGAACCCGGACCCCTTGGCTCGAAGTCAAACCTGCTAACCATTCGGCCACGGAGGCCCCTTTGACAATGTGTAAGATAGATTTTTCTTTGGGATACAGTAGTGGGGCACTGGTGGCAGTGTTTAAAGAGTGCATTCATATGTTTTAACATAAAGTGGAACCTACTTTTTATTGTCTCATGTACATACATATTGAAATCCCTTATAATTTGAAATGATAATCATTCCCAGCTAAATAATTTAATTACTGTTTGTTATACGGTTATTTTGAAAACCCTGTTTATTTGAAAGAAACATCCATTCTCAAATAAAATAGACAAATAGAAATTAAAACTTCCAATAATTTCCAGGCTCGCTTCAATCGCCGAATTCATTTATAATACATCCAGGTTCCTCTGTATTTTGTTTTTTTATGTGTTTTGTAGCCGGGCTGTGTACAAAAGTATCAAGACAGCAGCGACAAAAAATCGCCGAGTCAGCAAAGAGAAGTCCCAGCAATTCTGTATGTTCTACAATAGATTTGGGAAGTGCAAGAGAGGCGACAGCTGTCCGTATATACACGATCCCACCAAAGTCGCTGTATGCACACGGTTGGTATACTGTAAAACTGATTTATATGCCAGACATATATTTTGCATAATTACACAAGATTATTGACTTTTGTATGAGGCAAAACTTTTTTTTGGTATATTTTCAAACCATTTTATATGCCATAAATTGGTTTGGTTCCTTAGACACACTGACCTCCGGAAATAACACAAGAACTACTTTTATCCAACTCCCAACTGCTAATTGTGGCTTCCATTTGTATGTGAATAAGTAATTCTTTCAGTATATGTAAAAAAAAATCATGTTCATCTGTAGAAGCCTACAAATTCACAATACGAAGTCTGCCTGACTATATGGTTAGCAGTAGCTTAGAGCAACCCAGCTACATGTAGCTGAATATATTCCTACTCTCATGTTGGCTTGTTCTTTTTACAAGTTGAAAAGAGCCTATTGTTGATAATTCAAATATGAGACCAGGTTTTTTCTAACTTCTAATCAAATTATAAGGATAGACTATAACAGTTTTGCATTTTGATAGGAAATAATATGGTTTGAAGAGGTGCACACTTTTTTATAATCTGTTTTTGATCATTTTCTTGCTTAGGATTATAACTTATCATTAACATGTACTATATATCATAGTTAACTTATATATACAGTGGAAACTGTCCAAATCAGAGAGTGCACAAATCAGACTCCTGTTGAATCCGGACATACCTGATGGAACGTAAATTTGTCCTTCTATCTTCAGTTACATCAAACTCTCTTCAAACTTGACATTTTATATTCTGGAGACTAGGCTCTATTTATGACCCCAGTGCAGCATTAAATATAACCATAAAAACTGGACATTCAATGAAATCAATGAAATAATTCATATGTAGTAATAATATTAATCAAGAATGTTTTTAATTTAAAGTTATGTTATAAATTGGATATTCAGTTAGTAGATGCAAATTCTTATTGGAAAAGATTTCAGAAATCACAAACTTTGCACCACATATATTGACAGTATCCCAAAACAGAATTGAAACAGGAATAACAATTTCAAATATAGAATGATGATATTTCTGAAAACCGGACACCTGTCCAAACCGAACAAAAGCCATGTCCCTGTGACTGCCTGGTGTGGACAGTTTCCACTATATACGCATATCCATCTAGTAAATAATTGGTAAACATAGTTTTTCTCTGATTTCTTTTCCCATTAGATTCTTGAGAGGGACATGTAACATCACCGACTGTCCATTTTCCCACAAGATCGACAAGCACAAGATGCCCGTTTGTTCCTACTTCTTGCGAGGGGTGTGTGGTCGCGACAACTGCCCATATCTACACGTCAATGTCAACAAGAATGCTGAGATCTGTCCCGACTTCCTTAAAGGGTTTTGTCCACTTGGAGAAAAGGTGAGAGTCTAGCTCAATACTTCCGAATAGTATATAGAATACTTCAAAACTGTCCGGATCAGGAACCTGAAAACCCGGATTAATGATACAAATAACGCATAAAAATTCTGTTCCTAGCAAATTTTGTCCGCAAGGTGAAGTGTCCGGATTATTGGCGTCCGGATTAATGAGGCTCGACTGTATTTTGTGCAGAAAACAAGGGATCCACCATGGCCTAGTGGTTAGGCTGATTGTCTTCTCCTCAGGTAATTGGTTCAAATTTGAGCCACGCTGTGGTTGGCTGTACCTGTCTTTTGGATTAGCAAGTAAAAATCCAGGTCCCCTGTCACAGTAGGTGTCGG
>JACSZP010037081.1:4933-15183 GCA_016161895.1 Pinna nobilis | reverse complement strand
TACTAAATCGAAATACACTATAACTTGAAGAGAAAAATCTTGTCACATGTACACATTATCCAATCAAATTCAAGTTTACAAACCATAGTTTGGCATTACATGCTTGACCTCGGAAGCAAAGGAAAACACGGCAATCTGCCAAAGAAGATTTTAATATTTTTGACATACAATTTGATTCCAGAAAGAGATATTTCTTACTGATAATAATGACAAGGTAAGGAATATATGATGCTATAGCGGTGGTATACTAATGCTATAAACGACGGCTATATTAGTGGTGGACTTTACTTCGTCATTTTTGTAAGTCACTTTTCTCCCCTCTTCCTAATGTTAACGGGAACAAGAAATTAAATTTAAGATACAATGGTAGAATATAAAAGAACGTAAACTGTTTTATAAAGTCGATATGAGGATTGAAGAAATGAATGAATGTAACCGTTGGCGGGGTATTGAATTCAGGACTGTTTGTGGTGGGTAAACGAATCTCAAGGGACCGTCTCCAAATACGCTAGTGCTCACTTAAGTTTTCGTAATAGTCGTAGAAATTTTAAAAATAAAAATATCACAATCTATCAAAATACAGGATATATTGTTCGAGGTTTGTTGAAGGGCATTTGGTCTCAATTCACTGTGTTAAAATGTTGTTTCAAAGAGAGACGATGCAAATGTTTTATTAGAGAAATTCAAAGGAGTTCCGAATAGATATGATTCATGTAGAGGATAAACACCGAGAAAGGGGTCATATCACAACGTAAACAAATTGTTTTTTTTCCTCACACACTTTTATCTGATAATTATTTCTCTTTCAGGTGCATATTGCAATATACATAATTTTTGTCTGGGTACATTCTCTCCCGATATAAAAGATCTAGACATTTTTAGATGTTGTCTGCTTGCATTAATCTGAGTTATTGAGAAGGGCTAAATTAAATATGATAAATTAGTACACACTGTTGTGCACATTAGTTATTAATAATGATATGTATTGTACATGTAGCCACAAATAGTGTACATACCTTCTATAAATTATTCATTTACTACAATTGACATGTGCATGAAATGCATATTAATATATGTCAAATTAGTAATAAAGATGGAACCTGAAATAGGTCAAATTCAATCACAGGTGTGTTAATTGATTTAAATATTACAGGAGTATTTATAAATTAATCAGTTCACATGGTGTAACATGTAGGTGTTTCAACTTTGTTTCTTTTAGAATATTCAATCCCAGTCATGTCCTGTTACCTTGAGAATTTCTACTTTCAATAACATGTCCTGTTTTTATTCATTTGTAGTTTTAAATAATCAGGGATAAACATTATACAACAAGTTGTATGTTCATAACAAATGTGCATAGACATACTCATATTGATATCTTAACATCAGCTTATGCACCACACAGCAAAATATGCTTTCTGTATGCAGTGTTTTCCCTTTGTTTTATTTGAACAGGCTTGGAAATGAATCAAACAGGCCAAGATGGTGGTTTGGGGGCAACTTGAGCAGGCCATTAAGGGGGTTCTGGAGGTTTCTCCTTTACAAAATTGTTGAATCTTAGAATTGAAATGGTCAGAAAATCATTTGAAGCGGTCAATTTGGCCGCCAGCCGGTTCTTGCCCAGGTAATGTGTCAGTATGTGAGGTTCATAGTGGTTCACAAATATTTGTCACACGTACATGTACCTTATTTATATCTCATTCTGCATAATGTTTCCTTTTTTTCCAGATTGATATGACTGGCTAACATGAGTAGTCATAATACTGGAGACAAACTAGTGGAAGATTCAGCAGCATCTGGATCCCTTCATCCACAGCCTACAGCAACAACACAGCAGTTCCAAACCTCTACTGCAACAGTAGGACATGCCGTCAGTCAGTACCAAGTGAGTACATTTCAAAATCCTCTTTAATTACACAAGTTTTTATCTTGCTACAACAGGCCTTTTTCTGTAGATCTTACGGAGACGATATTCGGCCCCATTCCCAATGGATGTTATTTCCTAATTTGGTCGAAAAAATTCCCAATTCAACAATTGAGCCATGAATCATAAACAAAAAATGGAAAAAATGGAAAATTAAAAACCAGAAATTGACAACATATTTTACTTTCCTATTTAAAACTAGCCGGAACTACTAAGACATAAGACAAATGAAATATTGCTGGAGTGAATTCAAGAGTGCAAGTTTGACATCAATCCTTTTGCTTTTCTCATTTGCCATTATTAAGGTGACAGAACAATCACCCTTGTTCATATTCAACGTGCTGACAATATGGTGTCCATGTTTACTATCTTACAATGATGTTTGTATCCCGATGCTGCAAAAACTGTTCATGTATCATGTGCTTTTTTAGAGTTTTATTTTATTTTGAGATAAAAATTCCAAGAAGATCAACATTTGATGTCTTGTTATTTTAAATTGATATTCATGCATGGTATTTACCAGTGTTTTATAGTGGTACAGGACAAATAAATGCTTTAGAAAAGATTCAATATAGTATTGAAGTGCACATGACAGTGTAAAAAAAAAATTCCCTATTTAAGATCAGGCCATGTTAAAATTCCCAGTTGTGATGCCAATTGCATTTTCGCAAAATTGACAGAAAAGGCCCGTACAATTTTGTTGAACACTTTTGTCCCCAGAAGAAAATTGGAAAATGTATGTGTGGTTTGGGTGGTACCCAAGTTTGAAGGGATCTATGTAAATTGCCACACTCATCATTTGTATTTAGTTGCCAGAGCAGATGCATTATAAGTGATATTCAAAAGTAAATATGAGAACAATTCTAACTTGGTCAGTTATTGTTAGTTAAGTAATTAAAGATAGATGTACATAGTCACTATAGTGTAAAATGTAAATGAAGAAGGAGGATGGTACAGTACCACCATGCTATATGTATAAGGGCCCAGGAAAAACTTTGTTTTGAGGTTGCTTAACATTTCGCTCAACAATGTTTTAGTCATGTGGAGTTGTCAAGATTAAAATGTTAGAGAAATCCATAATATTTCTGAGGAAGTACTGATGGGATATTAGAGCTCACGTGTAGATCTATCAATTGAGGCTGCCCTTGGGGTCTAGTTTTGCATGACACATTTTGAGACTGATCAGAAGAAAGTAGGGGCTCCATTTCATGCTTTTAATGAAACTAACTATAATGCAATCCCACTTAATTGTATATTTACATATTTGCCTCTTATCTTTACAGACCCTTTCAAAGACACTGAACTTCCCAGTAGCAGCTCCTGGGGCAGTCCCCCAGACACAGGGCACTTCCTCTACATTTTCAGCCTCGCATCCAGCAGGTAAATCAGGAAATCAGTCTCTCTCGATCTCTCAATGAGTCAATCTCTCTTGAAAAGGAGCTAAGTTTGTATGATTAAAAGATGGCTTAATTGGATACCAATTTTCTTACCCACCTTGGTGGTATTTACACAGGTTCAAGTACCACTGGAACTGGTTAATGCTAAAACATCAGCATGTCAGCAGTGAATGAATGTGAGCTGTTTCAGTTTTGAATTATGAAAGCCGAATAGTGAAGGATATGTCATTTACTTAAATACTTAATATGTGAAATACAATATACAGAACAAACAAGTTACATTTGTTCCAGATAATTCTTTATTAGACAATTTGACTGTACATGTATTTGACATGATTTAGTTTACCATTGCTGATGCTCACCCACCTTGTCAAGTATATATTTTTGGACCTGCTGCACAGTTGTTAAAAAGATTGCCTTCTGAGTGTGAGGTCATGGGTTTAAATCTGTATCGGCTGCAGTTGGTTTTCCCTGTCCTTCAGATTATGCAGTAAAATATCAAGGTCCTGTGTCACAGCAGGTTTTTGGCCTAACCCCCACCCCCCGCTGAATGGCCGTAAGTAAAGAGTATAGACCAAATTTGTTGCACTTCACCAACATTGGCCATATAAGGCATATATATATACATGTCTCCATATAAGGCATATATATATATACATGTCTCCATATAAGGCAAAGATTCTTGAGTGGGATATTTAATAACAGTACAACCAACCGACCATCAAGTGAATACTTAATTTATATAGTAGATTAACATCAGGTTGTGAAATAAGTTACATACACTTGTCTAGGATGCAGCCTATTTTAGATTACGGGTTATATCTACAGGATAAATTTGGTCCCAATTTTTGATTTGTAATCTATTTCACAAACACAATTCATGTACAAAGTTCCAATTGCAAGAGTCATAATTTTGATTGGATAGCTTTTTGCAAAACATGTCATAGTTAACAAAAATTTATGATAGATTAAATTGTAAATCAACATATGATAAATTAAATTGTAAATCAACATTTGATGTAGCAAGGAAAAGGGTCTTGCCTGTTGGACTAGTATATTTAGAAGTCTGTAAGCCCTAACCAACTCTGACGTGGTATGGGAAATCATAACAGCACTTATTGCAAACTCAATAAGTATATGTGAGTACAATCTTTTTCAAGCCATTTTTTAGTTATTGTTAATTTTTGGACAGATGATATGAATGTTTCGAAAACAGATTAACCTGAGAATTCTGTTTTTTTTTTCTTAAATATACATATTTTGTTTGGTCTTGTTTCTAGGAATTAAACCTGCTGGTATGGAGGCCCATAAGGCCATGGTGACATCCACCGCTGGTATACCTTTCTCGTCTACACCACAATCAGTTTCCGCATTAAACAGTCATCCCACCATGTCAGTACCACAAGGAAGCATCGTACAGATCGGATCAACATCCACACAGCAGCCAGTGCCAGTCAGCGTCAGCTCTATTTTGAGGGCGAGCTCCTCACAGTCACACACTGGTTCCTTCCCAACCCACTTACCCAGAGGTAATGTGATTTCTTAAATCATCTTGATATTATCAGGGCTCTCACCAAAATTTCAAATTTGTGATTAAAATAAGCCATGTGAAGTGCTATGGAGCAAATCTATGATTTATCTGAAGTAGGTAGGTAAGATGCCCAGTATTACCTGCATTATAAATATACAATCACAGAGATGATTTTCTTCAGATTTTTATAAAATTTGTAGTATCTTGCTAACATTGCAGTGCGTGGTGTGACCCATGATTATATTGTCATGGAAAAGTGTTTATATCAGTCTAAATAGTTTTATGAGGGCGCATACCCAGAGGCAATGGCATTGTCTTATATCATAATTTAAATTATGTGTCATATCACAGAAATAGAATATGTAGATAAAGTAAAGAAATATGTGTTTATGATCACATTTACCATGAATTCCTGATTGGTTCATTTATATGTTTTGATTAAAAAATGAAACTACTGTTGGTAGATTCTCTATGGTAGTGCTTTTACTATTGTTACATGGGACAAATCTTTCAGGAGAACTGTTGTGACTCTACGGCTAGCTTTTTGCCTTAAGATCGTGAGGTTTTGGGTTTGAATGCACTCAAATCAAGGTTCAGTGTCAGAGTAGATGTTGACATGTGCAAGAACCCTCACTGCTCAATTGCCATAAGTGCCAAATTTGTAGCCCATCTATAACATATTGTTTTTTCTCCATACGTGTGAAACATTCTTGAATGGAAAGTTTGATATTGACAGCAGCAACAAAAAGTCTTTCAGTTTGTCAGATTTGGAAAATGAAATTGTTACTAAATGGTGTATGTTTAGAGTGAATTATTAGAGTTTATTTGTACATGTATAATATGTTTATATTTGTCTTCAGTTGCATAGCTATAAGGTAATTCTAACTTTGTAAGATGTGAGTTGCTTCTTTGCAAACAATTGTATAAATGTTCACTTACATTTGGACCTGGCTGTTAATATTATGACCACCCATGTGACTGGCTAAAATTGATGTGATTAGTGAGATGGTCTCCTTAAGGAGGTTGAAGTTGCCTAGAATAATGATAGACCGACTGAATTTTTGATGGATTTTATTGCGAGTTGGTCTCCATATTGTGGTGGTCATTAGGTGAGGTTCCACTGTACAATGTATATCTGTTGACCAATAATTATCATCATACACATTTCAGGAGCAGTTGCTGCTGCCTCAGCTTTGGCAGGGCCTAAATCTAGCATGACAGCTGTACCTATGATAAGACCTAGTCATACGCCCACAGCTCTTCAAAATCCGGGCACAACCCATGGCAGTGTAGGTCAGAGGTCGTCTCTAATCACCCCGGTCCTGAAGTCGACTACACCACCAGCTAGTACACGGTCTCCCTCACCAGCAGTCAGTATAGCTGCAACACAAGCTGTGGATATGCAAAGGTGAGGTCATGTTTTACCATAGGAATCTCTTTTTACCCTCATACCCTGTGCTAATGAATCAGAAGTTAAAGGTCATGGGGAAATGTGTTCTAGTTAAAAAACAATCTTTGATTTTCTCCTTTTCTATGCTTTGTTGTACAAAAATATGATAAAACTGCTAAAAGGTTAAATTGTATAACCTTTGTCAGGAATGAATACAACTTTATGCTACACAAATTGGTACAACTTCAGACACAGAATGTTCCACACAAGATTCTAGGATTTGACCTCTCAGTTGGGTTTCATTAGATCTTTGTGAGACATGACATAGAAAAAGAGCACATAAATCAAATGTCAAAATTGGTATGTAAGTGAGAACATTATTTCTTCGAGTAATGGTCTTTCTTGAATACAAAAGAAAAAGATTGAAAGAAGTTCTGTATGTATGTATTGGTAACAATACTTTTGTCTCTCTATAGCAGACCCAGCATAACAGTCCAGAGTTCTGGCACATCCACTACAATGGGGAGTATCCAGATAACGCTACAAGCTCCTCGTACCACTGGGGACACGGGAACGAAACCCATCCTAACTCATCAACATGCTAAACAGATTAATGTACCACAGCTAAATGCTGCCACATCTGCAAAAGTACTTAATTCTCCAGCGGGAATAAATCCCATTGTTCAACAAGGACTTGTAGCAAACATGTCAAAATCAGGAAAGGTCAAAGGTAGGATTTTCACTGAATTTTGTAAACTTTTTTTTGCAGCATAGTTTGGTAGTCAGTATCTGGCTTTTTTACATGTTCATTTTGCTTTTGTCTGTGTTGTTTTTCTTGTATATAATTATGATGTCTAAGCTTCAGTGATCTATCATTGTAAATGTTCTTTTTATCGCCTACATGCACATGTATTCAGCTTCAAACTAACCACTTCCCCATAAGCTTGTGGAACAAGGCGCTTACACATTGGGATGCATGGTTTGTCTTGAGTATTTGGAGCTTTTTTTCTATAAAAATCTCTGATGAGCAAAACCGCTGTTAACTTCAAGTCAGTGGTGTCAAATGATATCATATTTAAATGATAACTTGTCGATTTATTAACAAAAATTACCTCTGGATATTGTATTTCATAAAGTCATCCAGACAAAGTTTGGAGACTGATTGATTTTGCCCAATTCTTCTTCTAGTATTTATTCTTCCGTCTTCTCTCTCCTCCGTCTTCTCTCTCAATAATAAAGTTGGTTGCAGTTTTTCAGAAAGTACTTACTGGGTAAAAAGTCCATATCTATGGCATTTTTTGGGGGGGGGGGGGGTCAAATGGTAATGGGGATTACTTACAAAAATCTCATTTATCTGGAAAAAAAACCAAAAGAAAAACCCAAACTGCTGAGATCCCTACCCTAAACCTTATATTTTCTGATTCCAATTATGGTAAAATAAATATCACTGGAAAATTTGTTCTGAGAGTCATTATCTATCCTATATTTCAGAAGCATTTAACTGTACAAAAATGGTTGAGATTCCCTCACCTTAACCATAGATCTATCCTTTTTATCACCAGTGACAAAAAAAAGGTTTAAGTGTGAAACTTCATTACCCAAAATTTGAAATCAAGTCGAAAATACATGTGAATCTTACTACTAAACATATCTTTGTGCTCTTCATGACGAGACAAGTTGTACAGTATGGTTTTGGGATGCTTTGGTGAAAATGAAGTTTCTCTGATCACCTAGATGAACTGGGTAACTTGAGAAGAAGGAAGGAAACTAGCAACAGGTTGCTGTAACAATGATGCAAAGTGAAACTTGTTTTAATGATCTGAAACTGACTGAAAATAAATTTGGTAAAATAAAATAAAAATTTGAAACAATTGAGTAGTTCGTCAATAGATTTTTGTAGAGTATAAATATTGGTAGTATAAACCTAGTGATGTTATTGTGATAAGGGAACAATTCAAACAAATATTTTGTATAAAGTAAGAAAGGTATGTGTGTATGTGTTGACAATTAAGAACAAGTCCTATCATTTGTTTGGTGTACTGGTACAGTGTGAACCTTCTAAATAACTCACCTCAGTTGTACTGTCTCTTATCAATTAAGACCTCAATGGCTCTTCAGCAAAAATAAAGGCCATTAAATATTCTCTTCTTGAAGAGACCAATAATTCTTATCATGTCTTGTGTTATAAATAATGCTCTATATACATATATTATTTTCATTGATGAATCCCATGTTGTTGTTGGTAATTCATTCCTCTTGCCATTCCTTGAATTTGCATTTACCTTGTAATTCAAAATTTGTCTCTCCCCTCCACACAACAACATCAATCATCATATCATATTTCACATGCCTTTTCCTCATGTCATATATACATGTAGTCCGATTGGTACCAGTATATTTTCTTGTGACCTTGATGTTGATGTTTGACATTGTGTGAAATTGACAACAATTGTGTGATGCTGAAAGGAGACATCAGTGTTTTACAAACACATCTTGTCTGTTGTAATGTAACTTTATATCTAAGCCTCCTTTTTCTATACATTTAATTCCATACAACTTCTAGGTTATTTTAACCCACCATCTGTACTTAAAATATTGTATTGTGACTTGGTGTGGCAAGTTTCATTACCAACAGAAGATTCAGCAATGTGTTCAATGACAAGATCATAATTCCCATTGCTTTACAGTCAGGCAGCAGGGCACAAAATAAAAATACCAGTCAGACCCAATTGGAAATACTACAACCCGTAACCACACCCATTACACGCTTGAACAGTCTTTTCTTCTTTTTTTCTTCTTCTTCTTCGATCGATCGATCGATCGAGAGAGAGAGAGAGAGAGAGAGAGAGAGATGATTTGTGAAACTTGAATTCATCCTATTTTTGCCTTGTGTCATTTTCACCCTTATGCACTTGCAAACAGTATTGCCCCGTTTTAGATTTGCCTAGTCTCATCATAATTCTATTGAATTGGCCCATTAATGACATGGGCGAAAGGAGCAAAATTAAAATGGATAAAAAATATCTCTGTATACAGTATTGGAAATTCCCATTGTATCATTCTGTTCCTCCCTGACCTAGATTCAGATTGCATAATTTAGGGCTTGAAAGTATGACCATTTTATGGACTAATGGTACCCACAATGATACATTTTGAACCTTAAGGCATTAACCAAGATCAGTAACAAGTATTTGTATGCCGTCTTTCGTAGAAATAGGGGCATATTGCTCCTCCAATGTCAGTCAGTCTGTAAACTAACAGTTTCCATTCATCTCTCCAATGGATACTCTTGTTGAAATGAAATTTGGCTTACAGATACATCATGAGAATATTTAGGTAAAAACCCAGGTCTCATGTCAGAGTGGGTGTTTGCATGTTCAAGACCCCCCAACCCCACCCCTCCCCCTGGTGATTTCTCCATATAAGTGAAATATTTTTGAGTGGGATGTTAAATGACAATAAATCCAACCAACATGTAGGCCAGTGTCAGTTTGTTCAGTTTAGCCAACCAAAATCTGTATTTGCTTGAAGTATATAATAAAATTGTTCAAGAATCCTAGACACTAGACAATAAAGAGAAGACCCATGCAGTATAAAGTAAACAAAACGGTCATAGTACAGTCAAATCTTCTTTTAGAGATTTTACAAGGGAAGATGTAAATATGGTCACATAAGACAGGTGGTCTCTAAATTCAGGTGTTTGTATAGACATAAAAACAGTTTGGGAAACATACACATGTTTCTGACATACATGTACATAGTTCTCTTTGCAGTGAGCTTACTGAGGAAGTCAGCTACATGTATTGGAAATTAAATAAACTAAATGTACGGCTTATAATTATCAGCAGAAATTTGTCACTTCTGCTTAATTTGTGTACGTGCATTAATCAGCTTATTCTAATAATTTCCACACCATATAATTATGAGCAATGTGTATATGAAATACAAGGTAAAGCTGTTTTACACTTCATTTTTCAGCATTGATGTAAAATTGAAGTGGTGAAAATA
>JACSZP010037069.1:0-11278 GCA_016161895.1 Pinna nobilis | reverse complement strand
AAAAGTATTTGTAAGCCCGGCTTTCAGTACTTTCAGTACTTTGATTGTTGTTTTGTTGACTGATGCATGATATATATATACTGAGAGAGAGAGATCAAATTGTAACCAGACAAATACAAATACAAAATAGTTTTATATTCATAGTGAGATACTGCATTTCATTAAATATTGTGTTTTTGAAGAGTGTCTTTTTTCATTTTCCAACGGGTTTGATATACAATTATGAAGAAAACTCATAGGTTTCGGCTTGAAATCATCAAGAAATGTTTCCACACTTCGTAGCATCGGATTTAAAGCGACCTTCTCAGATAAAAGGGACAGGTCAGCGAGGAGATTTCGACTCTTCCCGGTGATCAGGTCCCATACTTGTTTTCGGATTGCATTTTCTTTCTTAAGTACTCTATTCGGTTTTGCATATTTTTCCGTTCAATTAATTTTTTGAATTTGGAGAAGGTACATCTATGCTTTCCTGATGCGACATAAAAAAAATCAGTGCAACAAATTTAAAACAAACTATTGAATAACCTAAAACTTGGCAACAGTAATAATGATTATATACCGAAATGCCATTAAAGGGCACGTTCTTATTTTTATTATTTATATCATTATTATTTCTTTCGCAGTTATCGTTAAAAATAAAACTGATATTGCAACAGAAGCGTCGAACGAACTTAAGTACAGTCTAACCTGCCTTAGCCACCCACTGAATTAAAGGAAAACCTGTCTTGTGATCTTAATGTATGGTTCCCAAAATAGTTTTTTCCTATATAAATCACCTGAATTGAGTGATCACCTGCCATATGTGACCCTTTTTGCTCCTTCCCTTAACGGTATCTTACAAGAGGTTAGACTGTACATGTAAATGATTCTTCTTCCGGAACGAATGAAATATATGATTTGTCTATGTTTGAAATGCAAACATTTGATCGTAAATGATCGATTTGATCGTAATCGTAAATCGTGGTGGTTAATCTAAATATAAGTTATATAAAACTTCCGGGAAATTATTCTTGGCCTTATGACGTAGTTAAATTATTATTTTATCCGCTTAAGTATTGTTCTCGGACGTAAATATGAGGTTTCTAAAAACGTGTTATTAGAACTAAGTATTTGAGAATGACATGTCTTCCTGATATGTTCTTCGAATCCGACACGCGAAAACACGTGTACATCATTTGCGAGAAAATTACCAAATTTACTTGCTACGTACTGGTAGCCTCTACACAGGTACATTATAATTAGGGGTTTCTCTCATCAAATTTAAAAATGGACGTTAGCATATGTATAAAAGGGATGAAGTAGAAGATACCAAGGGGCATTCCAAATTCAAAAAGTCAATGACAGACAAAACCGTGACCAAAACAAAAGGGAGACAAAACTATAATACACCTATAACTAAAAATAGAGTAACAAGAACCCCATTAAAATCGGGGATAAGTTCATGTGCTCAGGAAGGGTAAGCAACTCTTGCTCCTCGCGTGACACCCATCGTGTCACAAATACAACTCTTTTTTTGCACGGGGACCACCCAAGCTCATGGATATTGCATTATCCATAAATTCAGACTTCAAGGAACTGAAAAATACGAAATAACAAATTATTCCCTACTAATAAAAGTAAAACTGTTATGAGGCATCCGAAAGGGCTCAATTGAACTTCATTACAAAGACCACGCAATTTTGTGAGAGATAGTTCGAAGATCTAAATGAACACATTGAAACAATCATTTGAAATGCATTATTCATTTTCTTTCGAAAGACAACTTAAGGTATTTTAATTGATACTCCCGCCCATTCATCGTTTTTAGCTCGCCATGATTCACAGAGTTGGTGCTTTATTCCCGGCGTTGTCAAAGTCGTCAATGGCGACAGTCTGTTGAGCGTCGGACTTCAAATGTTGGTGTCCCTGGTTCGATTCCCGGTCTTGCCAGATTTTCAGGGGTAAGTTCTCATCCCCTCTCTGCCTACTCTATGCCTAGATGGAGGGTAAACGGTCTAGGTCTAGGATGTATGGTTGATACCTTCGTCAGCTGTGCAAGTGTCGTGGCAATATAAACGCCGTTGGAAATAATGACCACTCAAGAAGGACGAATTCACCTGTCATCTCTGTCCCTGCCTCACAGGAACGAGTGGCAAGGGCTTTAAGTAGTCACGCCGCTCGTTAAATCAAGTCAGAACAGAACAATGGCAACGGCGTGTTTACAATAAAATCAGGGTTATATAAACAGTAAAGGTAACGGACAACGATCGAACCCGCAATTCATATGAGGAATAAAGAGTTGAGCAAATACGGACCCCTGAATACAACAGACGTGGGATCGGGTGCCTAAAAGGAAGCAGTCCCTGTCGACCGGTTACCGTCGCCGTTTTTAAAACAATTAATCAGGTTTTGAAAATAATAGGGTGAAAATAGCAACAAAGTAATTTAGCCGGGAATGTTGTTGTTGTTTCGTTGTTGTTTAACGTCCCACTCAAGAATATTTCACTCATATGAAGACGTCACCGTGTGCCGGTGAAGGGCGACAAATTTTGTCTGTGCTCGGCACTGCTGGCCGTAGAGCAGGGAGGGTTCTTTAACGCGCCAGAACCTACTGTGACACGGGACCTCGGTTTTTACTCTCTCATCCGAAAGACAGGGACGGCCAACCGCGGAGTGGCGCTGCGGGAATCAAACCCCGGGCCCCTCGGCTCGAAGTCGAACACGCTTACCACAGCCGGGAATGAAAATCATTTCAAGTTAAGTGGGGTTTCACTATATCAGGGTTCAAAATTAGTATATTTTGAACAATATCAAAATTAGTATCTTTTGAACAAGGAAAGACTTTGATATCTCGCATTTTGATTCCTCTTTAATTAAAATTTCTTAAAGAGTCATGATATTTGATCTAGTGATCTTGGACTTTGGTAACATAAACAGCATAAACATTTTTTTTTTGCTTTGGTATGCGGTACTATCTTCCGACAACTATATTTGTATCATCTATTAAGGGATTTTCAAAATTACACGTTGAACTGCAATATTATCCTGTTTCACTTCGACCTATTGCACATGCTGACATATAGCATACATTGTATATAATAGAGGAATGCCTGTTTAAATTTCAAAATCCCGCTTCCAGAGTTCAATGACTATGTCGGCAAAGACGTAATATTCTACTCACCTAAGTGAATTACATGTATTTTTACATCTATGCCAAAGAGTGTCCAGGTTAAATGCGGAAGACAGTTTGTCTTTATTAATATAAATCTGTGGCCACACTGAGCATAATTGCATCTTGTTCTCAATGGGGAGATATTCCCGGGTACATGTGTACCCTTGTAAAGACAATCAACATACCGGAAGTAAACAGATAGATTACATCTCAATTTTAGATTGGACGGAAGACCGGAAGTAGAACCGGAACTGATGGAAATCACAACGTTCTAACCACACGGCTACGAAAGCCTCATGATTCCAGGTTACCTTCTCTCTGCTAGGCCTCCATGGCCGAGTGGTAAGTGTGTTTGACTTCGAATCGAATGGTCCGAAGGTCGAATCCGCGCAGTGCCATTCTGCGGGTAGCCGTTTCTGTCTTTCGGATGAGACAGTAAAAACCGAGGTTCCGTGTCACTGTAGGTGTTGGCATGTTAAAGAACCCTCCCTGCACTACGATCATAAGTGCCGAGCATAGGCAAAATTTGTCGCCATTCATCAGCACACGGTAACATCTCCATATGAGTGAAAGATTCTTCAGTGGGACGTTTAACAACAATGCAACAACAACAACAACCTACAACCTACTCTCTGTAACCATCACATCATGGTTACAACACAGCACTGATTACAATTTTAAAGATATTCAAATCTAATATAATCTCACGAGAGATCATCTTGTTCAGCAAACCATTCTTAGGTCAGGTATCACGTGCTTGTACTTTTGCTTCAATTTCTGCAATAAGTCTGAGTGAAATCAAGAATCACCGAGAGATATACAAAGCTTTATGTCTGGAAGAGGTTTGAGATTGAGGCAGATGTTTATTTTTTCACAAGAAAAAAAGACGATAAAATCCACTTGTTTGTCGTAAAGTATGATATCTTCTGTATTAATTATTAAACAGATAAGTTCATTTTACCAAACTATCATCTCAGATTCGATTCTCGAAACAACCAAAGCTTATAATAAAGGGTCCATTTTACTATTAACTTAAAAAAGAAGACATATTTAGAAATCGGCTTTCGACTACGAGTAATTAAATCGTAAGACGTTTCTGTGAAAATCGCCAAGAAGTCTGTGATTAGTTAGCCTCTATTATAAGAATGTCACAAAGGCCGCTTACGCGTCGGCAGTGAACGTAACTTTATCATAAAACCGAGAAAACAAGACAACAACAAAATATGAATCAAAGAAAAGTATAATACTTGTATGAATATATGTATACTGCATTGACATTGGTTGTGTGGCATTCATACATGTGCAATGACTGCGAAAGCAAAAAAGTATACAAATTAAATATTTTGATAGCTTTTCAATTAATTTGTTAATTTGACTTCACGTGAGATTATTGACCAAGTGTTGATGGGTATCGTTGAGGTTCCAAATAATGATATAAATGGTATAGAATATGAAACGTTATGAAATATACAAATAACATTCAATCAAATTAAAATCAAATATAATTTTAGAATATCAACTTGATTGCGGGAATTGCAATTTGTAGCAATGGAAAAGTTGACTGTAGAAGATACCAAGGGGTAATCAATGATACAAAAATCCATGGCAGACTAAACCATGGCCAGACACAAGGAGACAACACAAACATTTATCAACACAACAAGACGTGTAAAACCGAATAATAAAGTAACACGAGCCCCAACCAAAAACCAGAGGTGAGCCCAGGTGCTCCGGAAGGGTTAGCAACACCTGCTCCGCGCGGCACCCGTGTCACTATCTTTCAAATTTAAGAAACTGTCTTATTCGGTAATTGTCGCAATCGGGAATAAGAGTTTATAATTAGGTATACGACAAGGAGAAAGTATGCATTCTATCCTATTTTAAGAGACCGTTCAAGGGAAGGAGATTAATGGATCGCATAAGACAAGTGGTCTCTTAATTCGAGCGCTTGGTGCATTGTATAGGATAAGCAATTTTGGGGACCAAACCTTTCAGTGAATAAAGGAAGAACAGGCGGTCCTTTGATTCAGTGGGTAGCTAAGGCAGGTAAGACTGTATGTAAAATATATGCATATTTGTCCATATATTTCCTCTTTATTTCAGTGCTAGGAAACCCCGATAAATCGAAAGTCTGGTTATGAGATTCGTCCAATATGGCATTGTACTTTGCCTACCCGTTCGTCATCACAGCATTAAAATTATACCTTACACAACTTTCGTACCAGGTCATTTTCGTTTATCTACGACAAGGAATGTATTCGTCTAGTCTTATTTTTATTTTAAGTCACTATTGTCTGATGGGTGACTTGTGTGCTAATGATACGGTTACGTAGCTAGACATTTCGTCTTAATTCAAATCACCTTCTTATAAAAGTGCAATAACAGGCTAAATTCAAGCGGCATTGAAAATTTTTGGGTTTACTAAATCAAATATATTTGAAGAAACCAAGGAAGGCATTTCAACAGACAAACAATGATGCGCGGTATGTTAAGAATGCGTATTAACTCATTGAGCAATAAGAAGACAAAATATAATTATAGACGGGATTGATTGTGGAGGTCAGAGGTCAGTAAGATCAAAAGAATATTCGTTTGCCTCTTTGCCCATGGAAAGGAAATCTAACTCGAGTATCAAAACTGGTCTGTACCCAATTTACCGTCATAATACGAAGATGAGAATACCTTTTCCTTCTACAAAATCGTGGTTAGTTTTTCTCTCACCAAAAGGATGTTTTGTGAAATAAAAATTCTGTACAACACTGATTCATCGAGCGGACAAATTACACCAAAAGTTCTTCAAAAACATTGCATGTGACAGCAGCGTGTACGAAACAAAAAATCTGTGGAGCGTGACGAAAATACTAGTCAGAGAAAAAGACAATATGGCTCTTTCTGGATCAAATGGTTAGTGATCTACGAGAATTGTCGATGCTCTGTTTCCCATTTGAGAACTTTCAGTTGGTGAAAGAAACTGAACGTGAAGCGGTTTTTCATAATCACTTTCATATTCATCAGAATCGGCGAATTGAGAGTCTGTTGGTAAATTCTGGTGTAATGTTGGTGGATTCAACTCTTCAGTGATTTTGATAAATATTGTTTTATCATTGTCATAGCTTTCGTCACACGTATTTACAGCAAGGTCATTCCCTTCATTGCACCCCGAATCCGTCGATCTTTGTGAAATATTATCAAAACCGCCGCCACGACTGTTAACAGTTATTTCCCCCGACTCTTCTGGGTCGTAAGGGATGTGCTCGTCTACGTTCTTTGATATAGACGGCATCTCTAGTGGTTCCCCGTCAACCAGGTAAGCGAAATGTAGGTCGTCCCCATTGCTTCTACTTGTTGTCGAGGTGCGTAATATGCCATCGAGCGCGGTTATGTAGGAGATTCTGTAAAGATCAGAGCATGTACCAATACTGTCTGTTTTGGGCGGCTCGTCGAAAAACATAGAGATTATTTGAGGATCGTTGCTAGAAGAATTACTTCTCGCCGAATTTTGAGCGGTTGATTCCGAGCGTACTCTACTTGTTCGGTACGTGTAATCTCTTTGCGGGGTTTTGATATTCCAAATAACGTCACCTTTTGGGTCTTTCCTCTTTATGTTCTGTAAGATGGCTTTCGCGTCAGGAGCGTCTATTTCATATAGTATAGGTTCATCTCTGTGTAAGATACTGCATCTAGCCTCTTCTTTATTTTCTTTTGTTTCAGAATTAAACATATGACAGTTCCTTCTCTCGTAGTTTCGTCGGATTGCTCCCTTGTCCGCAAGCTTTCTATACTTACACAATTTCTTCATGTCTTCGTAATCCGGGTCTTTTGCGCGTTGCGTATTTATCGAACTTCGAACAGATTCTATTCCCGATGCGTCTGACGTGGGACGTTTAATGTCTGTCATGTCCAGGTAAGTACCACGTGACTTGGGTTTGTGCATCTGATCCTCTGATTGGTCTACCTCCACCACCTCCAGGACATTAGTTACCAAGCGGCTTCCTCTGTCTAAATCTTCTTGTATTTTTGTGTGAATAATAGTTTTCAATTGTTTCTTTCTAAATTCGGCCAGTAGATTTTGCATTTCTTTCCTTTTTTCCATGGATGGTTTAGCTGGGAGAGGTGGTTTGGGTTTCTTCTCTGAAGGGTCATGCTGGGTATTCACATTAATTTCAGCTGCTATTGTTCTCTTTAGACTCCCAGAATAATTATATCTCTGCTCAGAATTGGCGGTCACATCATTTTGTGATGGTCTTGCAATATCGAAATTCCTAGGAAACTCAAGTCTGTCCTTACACTTACTTTCTAGTTCTTTGAACAGGTGAATTGAATTTTGAATTGGCATAGCTGTTTGCTCTTTGCTTTCAAAACGTTTCTTGTATTGTGGAGAGTCTGGCATTTCTTGAATACTTTCTTCCAAAATATCTTCTACAACCCCATTATATTCTTCAGTGATTGAGAGTGTAGAGATCAAGCTCATATGAGCATGGGCAGGATAGAGTTCATGATCATATTCCAGTCTCTGTCTTTCCATTACCTTACCATCAAGTTCTGTACCTCCCGATCTACAACAATATTAGCGGGTATAATTTTTAATCAAATGTAAGATTCAAAAGTTGAACACAACATTTTAATGACAATTACTTATTTGGAGTGGCCTTCGTGGCCGAGTGGTAAGCGTGTTCGACTTCGAGCCATGGGGCCCGGGGTTCGATTCCCACAGCGCCACTCCGCTGTTGGTTGTCCCTGTCTTTCGAATGAGACAGTAAAAACAGAGGTCCTGTGTCACAGTAGGTGTTGGCGTGTTAAATAACCCTCCTTGCTCTACGGCCAGCAGCCTTTCACCGGCACACGGTGACGTCTCCATATGAGTGAAATATTCTTGAGTTATTACCACAATACAGTACCATACTATAGTTATTTTACAACCTACCTTTTTCTGATAAATCTCCACGTCAATAAAAATGTTGAAATGACCAGTATCTCTACGCCAATAACCGGAAGTACCACAATCAAGGGAGATAAACTCTCTGCTCGAATATCTACTGTGAAAAAAAGAAAAATTTGTTGTCTGTTAATTCATGTTTTTTAGTGTTCTTATACATATACAAAAACCATCTCAAACCAATTGGAAAATTTTAAGAATGATATTTAATGGCATTGACAAAAATTTCAAATAAGAATATCGACCAGTTTGAATATATATAAGAAAAGGTCATTCGACGTACGTGCATTTCTTTTGTATATCCGGACCACTTGTGACATATTTGCTGAAATAGTAAATATATTTTAAAATAAATATAAAGTAAATATAAGTGAATATTATGATAGTAGGTTCCTGAATATCATAGAAAAAATCTTTAAGTATTTTAAACTTAAATGACTAGACATGTCCTTCAAAGTATCGAAGTGGGGGCGGCAATATTTCGCCTTAATTAGCTAATTTTAATGCTTTGATAGAGCCCTTACCCATTAAATGATCACTCTATCATACTTGAATGAACAGTCTGGACAAAGGGTTCTTAGAACGAAATTTTAAAATTGCACTGTTTATTACCAAAGATTTATAGATCACTTGCCTAAATCAGATTAATAAGGTTTGAATGTATAGTGATATAAACATGCACCAACATTAAATAAAATAGAATTGAGGGAGTTGCATTTGTTGGATGCTGTTGGTTTTTTGCTTTACGCTACTTTCGAAATCTTTCAGTCATATAGTGGCGGTCAGTTTTTATCGGTGGAGGAGAGAGCCCAAATGCACCCGGGATGATACCACCGGCCATCTGCAAGAAAGCTGGCAATTTTTCTCACATTATCATTTTGGAATCCAGCGAGCTTCGAACCCGCGCTGACAGGAGGTGAGGTACTGAGTGGTTTGGGGAAGTATTGAAGGGATCCAGTTGGGTAATTTTCGACTTGCTAAAAATAAGTGGTTTATACAAAAAAATTCATAATAATCATAATAAAAGACATTTCGAACGCGGTCAGTTGTCTGAAGAATTTTGGAACAGAACAGGAAAAAGAGAAATTTATTCGTGATTTCTTTTTCTTTATTATTTTTTTTTGTTTAAGTAACGATGACAAGGCATAGAGTAAAATTGTAAAATTGAGTTGATTACCAAGGAAAAGTAACATACCTTCCTGACATGAATAAGGCAAAGGACCATCACTGACACATGTATGAAAAACTTGACTCCGACTCCCAACTCCGTTGACCCCTGCCTGACAGCGATGGAACTCATCAACTAGTTCAAAGAAAGATAGCGGTGGTATTGTCAAATACATTGTACAAGTATTACGCCACACAAAAGGTAATATAATTGTGACTTTTCAGATGGAATGATTCAACATATAATTTACAGTCAGAGAAATGAAGAAGGATTGTTACCCGCTGTCAAGAGAAAGTAAGCATAGTCCTTGTTGGAATAAAACATCCGTGGTAAATGTCATATAGGTCTCAATATGAAATATATCAGGCTTTAAATAATAATAATAATATTAATAATAATAATGATAATAATAATAGTTATAATAATAATAATAAAAGTATTATTTATAAAAATAAAATAAGAAAAATAACAACATTAATTGTAATAATAATAATAATAATAATAATAATAATAATAATAATAATAATAATAATAATGATAGTAAAATTATTAACAATAAAAATAAAATAAGAATAATAACAACAACAACATTAATAATAATTATGATAACAATAATAGTAATAATAATAATGATAATAATGATAATAATTATAATGATTATAACAATAATAGTAAAAGTATTAACAATAAAAATAAAATAAGAATAATAACAACAACAACATTAATAATAATTATGATAACAATACTAATATAATAATAATAATAATAAAATAAAGAAAATAATAATAATTATAATAATAAAAGTATTAAAATAGAATAATAATAATTATAATAATAAAAACAACAACAATAATAATAATAATAATAATAATAATAATAATAATAATAATAATAATAATAATAATAATAATGATAATAATAATAATAATGATAATAATAATAATAATTATTATTATTATTATGATTATCATGATGATTATTATTATTATTATTATTATTAAGAGTTATTCGAAAAATTATTTTCCTCCTTTTCCGAAGATAGTAATTTGTTTCTTACGGTCAATTTTAATTTGCACTAACCATGTGGTTTTTTTTTTTAAATTTTGAAATGTTGGGTTCTGTGTTCAGTGGTGGATGGTGCATCATATTAACCAACAATGATAAAGATTCATTACTCTCTTACATTATTTCTGTTTGTACTCTCGACTCACGGCGGATGTGACTGGTCAACGCTGGAATCAACGCTGGAATGGTTACTCTTTAATCTAATATTAACCCATCTACTGTTAGTCCAGTTTTATTTGCAAGAGGCCGTCCCTGTCTTTCGGATGAGACAGTAAAAACCGATGTCCCGTGTAGGTTTGAGTGGGACGTTAAACAACAACAAAACAAACAAACAAACAAAAATTGCAAGAATTTTATTTCCGGCTGAATGATTTGTTGCTGATGTGAATAAAATTTTGGGTTATCCTTCTAATCCGACTTTGGTGTGTCATTTTGCAAAATATTTCATTTACAAATACATGCACACTCCCAAAAATCAAATGACTTAATCCATCGATTTGCGAAAATCCGCGAAGAAATCTTAAAAGTTAAAGTACATGATTCATGTTTGTTGCCTGCAAGGAACAAAATTACACGTTTCTCAGTATGATATCTCGTGTATATTCTTTTTTGAACTCGAAACTTTAAACCTTGTGCTAGTTTTATACATACTTGCAAAGTCTGTATAATCTACTGAAGTTATCCAATAGAATCTTGATTCATCAAGTGGTATGTCGTTCATCAGACTTTTTGCAACTTTTCTATCTAATGTTGTGTTACCACACATCGCACTGGCCTGACTAAAACTTAATTCTGATGAGTTGACTGTTACGCCAGAAGCTCCTGTAAGTGAAAAAAACTACAAAATGACCCCTTTTTTCTTATTAAGTATTTAGCAATCAGGTCAAATTTTATAACAAATTGTTACTTTTTAGTCGATTAATCAAAGATATACTTAAAACAATATTGTTTTCTTCTT
>JACSZP010037068.1:2813-15831 GCA_016161895.1 Pinna nobilis | reverse complement strand
ATGTACATATTACACTTGAAAAGTTTATATATATATATATATATATATAAACACGCAAAATTGTCAGTTACAAAAAGAATTTTAATGGTATTAATTACTTATAATTTTCTGTAGAGGAAGTATAAGGGACAAAAAAGAGCACATTGAAAAGCTATAGAGCACAGTAATTTATACGACGGCCCCAACAATAAGGCAGTTGACAAATACTTGCTTTACAATTCATGTTCGAAAACCGTAAACGAAATATTTTTGATAGAATTTGAATAATAATACGCCGTCGAGTAGTAAAAAAACGGCTTCTCTTGTTGCGAAGCGACACTACAGCATATGGAAGCCCAAAAAGATAGCTCAGCGCGTAATAGTCATGTAACGAACACTGAATACATGACTAAATCTGGGCTATGCTTTAATACAAATCATTATAAAATGTTAATTTTATGTACGGCATGCGAACATTTAATGCAGCTTATGGGTCACGTACATACAACAGGTCGCCTATGTGTAGTTCCTCGTTCTAAGGCGATGGGAGAAATTCTCGGAACAGTATGGTGTATTGATACAAAAACAGATTTTAGCTAGCTGTCAAGTATTTGGCAATATGTTTATTTTCTTAGAGTTTATTCTCAACCGTAATATTTGCGCGGACTGTCAAAGACGTGATTCACTCTTAATCTAAACAGACAGCGGTCTCTTCCGCTAGAAGGCCCTGTCAATGTCCACTTGCTAGCATAAGATGTTTAGAACATGTAAACCCACACATGTAACATACTTCATAAATATCTCACAACATGTGTGAATTTAGGACTACCCCTGAAACGTCCCTGCAAATATCCCTTCAACTCCTCATGGTTGTAGAATTGGGTATCTTACAAGTTCGAGCAGTATTCACTGTGTGTTTTATGTAGGATTGATAAATTAGTCTGAAGTTCCATATAAGTTTACTTTTGTATTTTTAATTTCATACAGAGCATTAAATGATCATGGGATATAAATAGATTAATCTCTTATTGTAAATTCCAGTTTAACATGTCGAGTCGAATTTAGCCGCGAAAAATGGTGGGTGGTCATAAGAGTGTCGCGTCATTCGGCCATGGCGCCGAACTAAAACTAAATCTTTCCGACGGTTACACTTGCAAAGAAAATGGGCTAGCTAGATTTGAATAACCTAGTCAATCAGGTTTAATCAGCTGATTAATAATAATGAACAACTCGGAGTAAACGATTAATTCTTGCTTCGTTTCAAGTGAAAAGGGGTGGTGTATTTTTGTAAAGGGAGAAAGAGAGAAATAATTGTTGTTGGGATGTACCCGTTTGTCTCAGTAATATGTACGATAAATAGGGGATCGATTTCTAATAAAAGATTGGTATTCCCAATGTTTGCTGTGTTTATGAAGTTTTAACTTAACTAGAACTTGTTCTCATGTTTGTATTTTCAATTAACAATCACAAACTCAGGGTCATGACAAGTAGCACTTTTATAAAATTCACTTTGTGAAGAAAACGCCCTTTTTAGGAAAGAGAGAGGAAAATAAAGAAGAAAATAGATTTGTTCTCTTCCACGTGCCACGAGAAATTGACACCTGTAATTAGGTGAAAAAGGATGTATAAATGTATCAAACACCTGCTACAAAAACACAATTTCTCACAATTTTAGACTTTATTGTACTTTTATTATCCTTTCCCGTTCTTACTACAGAAATATATATAAAAAGTTACAGAATCCAATGAATTGAATTACAAGACTTAACTCCCACAAAATGTTGACTTAAATGAAATGGGCGTAACGAGTTACTGCAGCAAGTTGTATAATATGATATGTTAGTGTTTACATGTTTACATGAGAGAGAGAGAGAGAGAGAGAGAGAGAGAGAGAGAGAGAGAGAGAGAGAGAGAGAGAGAGAGAGAGAGAGAGTGTGTGTGTGTGTGTGTGTGCACCCTATACCTAGTCCCTTAGATCCGCCGGATATGGTATCCGATCCTACATTCAGCGCCAGTCTTGTTTTTATATCAGCATATTCTGCGGTGGTCGGCATAGTGGCTCAGTAAGCCTATTAATGTAAAATGTTTTCAAACATAAGGACTTGTGTTGATAGCGTATAGTTCTCATGTCGGCTTGTAAAGTTTATGCGATTTGGAGTCTCGTTTGTATTAGGCAGCTGGGCTTGTATTCTCATGAAACGGAATCCGAGAGAAGAATTTACGTGTGGGGTAAAATCGTATACTGGAATTAAAACATTCAAGATATAAACAAAAACAATCTGATCTACAGAAGTTGTCGGCAGAAAAATTGACTTTTATAATTATATTTCCATGAAAGAGATTTTATATAATATCTCTTATTAAAATCCAATCATATTTAAGACGCACTAAATTATCTCCCAAGAAGTTACTCTACTAAACAGATTAAATTTAACTTTTGCTTCTCCTTATTTTACTTTTGACATCATCGAATTTTCAAAATCAGGAGGGAGGTTTATGTCTGTACCTATAGAACGCTTTTCGTTTTAAAGAAACTAGTAAATATACCAAAGTCAGTCAAATAGATTTTTAAAAAAAGTAAATCTAAAAAATAAGTCAAAATTAGACTTTTCCTTGAGAATGTGATGCAGTGATAATGTACAAAACCCCAAAATTGATACATACTTTACTTTTTCATTACAAGAAAATAAAAAAGTTTTCCTACATTCTTAAGAAGTTATAAAGAATTCAAAGCAGTTCGTGTTTGGGAAACACGTATTCATGTATACAGAAAACTGATGTAGTCATTAATAGCAGATGCACATGGTAGGCAGAACCCGACAAAGCTACTTTTGTCTTCAAAATGCACTTGCACTTTAGTAGCAACATAAATCTACAATTTTTTCTTTGGTTGGGCTGAGTTTACATTAATCTAAATATTATGATTTGCTAAAGTTTCTTCTTATAAATAAGTTTTCAAGATGTTAAAGATAGGAGGGGACCATAAACGCGGACCGCAGATTGATAATGGACGATTCTGTTACAGTGCTAGAATAAATGTCTTTGAAAATTATGGATTTTATTCTGCATGAGGTCTTGGATAGAAGGATTTTATGTGTGACAGTATTGTCCTGAAACATGGCGCAAACGAATCTGAAAGGGGGAAAATGTACATATAAATACCGAGCTTCCTAACTGATTATAAAATAAAAATTAACGACGACATTTTATCAAGTCGGAATGGAACGATTAAGATTTCTGCTTTGATTTTATGACTTTTTGAATAGTTTGTTGAAAATATCTGTGCGATTATCAGGAGTGCAAAGCTCTGACAAGAAGTTGCGTAGATTTTGGCAAAGACAAAGGGGGTTCTCTAAAACAATGCTGAATGATTTTAAGAATTCGAATTCTTTCAAGTCACGAAATGTATCAATCAATTTGCTTTTGTCTTTTTATGTCGCATTTATTTGGTGGTACCATTTCGGCTCAAGTTGATTAATTATACATAAAACAAATAGCCAAATCAATAGGCGATATTCAGCCCCGTTTTGGTCCCGGGCTGGGAAGCAAGCAAGCGTATAATGGCCAGTGGAGGAATTTTATACAAATTAAAACAACGCTTGATTCTGCGATAAAAGGTGCAAGATACTTTGATAAACACTGAATAAGGTTTTATTATACCCGTAGTTTGAATCTGCACAATAAGATGTTGAAGATAAAGTAACCCATACTAGACTATCGATAATATCTAATGCTCTAAAGTTAAATTCCGATCCCTCTGAATGCCACCAGATAGGCAGGTTATGTTTGTCTTTAGTATCATTCGGTGATATTGAAATATACAACAGATAACTACAATACCATTCTCGTGCCGTGACGTCACTTTATTAAAACATCAAAATATACGTATAGATTTCCTAATTTAAATTATGTCATCAAATAGGCCTAATCAGATTTCGGAAATAAAGATATTGCTCGGTTATCGTTCGGGATCGGGGCTACGGACACAGTGTGATTACAAACCCGAGTGATTTATTTGAACTGATTGAAATTTTGATAACTTTTTTCTCGTGTAGATCAAAATAACGAAGATATTGAACCGATAGATTAGCCAATGAGTCGTAAAATCTTATTGATAAAAAGGAATAAAAAAGCCAGTGTACCATCAATGGTTACCATCGCTGATGCCAAGCGTTATATCTTAAACGGCTGTCAAAGACAATTTGTTGTTGAAGGAATTTGATCGCAGATTATAAGCTGACGATTTGGGTATAAAATTATCAAAATGTGGCAATTCGATATCAATCTCCTGCCTGATATTCCCATAAGCATGAAACTTACACTGAGATCTGTATCATCATGGGTGGCGGGCACTGTCATCAAACCCCCTATCTTAACGAAGCAGGTTCTTGACAAAACAAAGGAATCAATCAGAGAAAGAAAAATGGCGTCCCATATCTGACTCAACTTATCGAGAATAGATACAAGAGTGCAATGTACTTTCCCTTCACCCCTATTTCAACTTATTAAGTATAGATAAATGTTTTTACAAATGCACAATATTATATGTATAATGCAAACATGTATTCTGAAGGTTCAACCAGTTGGCTGTTCTATAAATCTTAAATATATATTTTCGAATTTCGGGTCATTTACTGATTTCAATTACTTCGTTGAAATTCCTTTGTATGTCACAAATCATGCAAGATTTTAGGAACATGTGTTTAAATAAATTTATACATAGAGTATTGAATAAAACCTTTTTATTTTCGAGTTCAATTTTTAAAGTCATACATAACATGCCGAGGTCAGCTTAGAACAAACACGCATTATTGTTTCATGACATTGTGATATTTTGCATTTTAAATTCATTTGAGTTATATACCTACTGTTACGTAGAGAGTATAGTTGGGTACCTAGAACAGGTAGTTCACATTTTTACCTGTGTTCTGTACCTTACAGAGGAAAATTTGATAGAATACCCGCTAACATGTAAGGAAGTGAACTAGAATGGGTGTGATCTTATTTTACAGACCCTCTCGCACTTACATCTCAAATCACTGTGGGAATTAGCTTCTACAGTGAAATGAATAGTGTTTGTCTTTCCATGGCTTTTAAAAATATTTCTTTTGAAACAATGAATCTTTGTGCTGGGTGCATTATAGCTCACACGATCCTTACCTCGGTGACATATTATATTACAACGCGCTACTATTGCGAGCAGGGTTGTCTGACTAGGAGAAATACCACGTTTTGTCATTGTCCAAGGCGAAATTTAAAACATTAAAGAGTTTTACAGCGGTAATTTTGTGTCATTGCAAATCACAGTTGGTGATCGAAGTAAATGTTAGCCTATTTACAATATTTCTCTAACATAATTTTAAAGGTCCACAAATTCATTCCCAGTCAACGTGTGATGTACCAGGGCCCCTAAGACATGTCCATTGTACCTTATTTATACCTCCGTTGCCTCTCAGATTTTATTTTTCTAATTTGAGCCGGTACACTTCTGTACCTCTTTCAAGTCAATCAGACGTTGCCAAAAGCAAAGCTAGCACCTTGCAGATGGACACACATATAGCTCATATCATTACAGTTTTTCTTGTTATTTCCCCCCAAACACCGACAAAAGTCATGCATTTGAACAATGCACCATAAGCACCACTGATATTTATGACCATCCACTTTGCCCGGAGTAAGAAATTCTATATTTAATGGCGCTCCTATTTTCTTGTTATTTTTCTGTTAAATGAGTCGTCTTACGAATCGCTAAGTTCAGTAATGTATGTAAACACAGAGAGATATCTTGTTTTCTCAACTAATAAAGCAATAACATTGATAATATGATAAGAAGCGTGTAATGATTTTTCACGTAAATAGCGGTAGCTAAATACATAAATATAACCAAACCCTGCACACCGTTTAGAAAAACACTGTTATTTTTCGTCAGAAAATTTGTCTAAGATTTGCAGAATCATTTTACGACAATGCCTCTTACGTTGAATCTGTTATTATTAAAGTCATCTCTCTTTTTTCTCTTACAGTCAGCTGCGAGAAGAGCGGGCACGAGCTGTGCTAATTGTGGCACAACCACAACAACATTGTGGCGAAGGAACGGCAATGGGGACCCAGTGTGCAACGCATGCGGCTTATACTACAAACTGCACAATGTAAGTCTGAAATTTCCATCAAATCTGCAAGCACTAAACTCTTATGAAAGTCAATAAATAATGAAAACGATGTTCTTTATCTTAATTGAACAATAAAATCGAGCACCCACTCATACTCAAAGCAAGAAACATATGTTTTAGCAATACCATTGTTGGATTATTAAATGCTTTGCACAGTGATGATGGTACTGCGGATGATGAAATATTTGTACATGAATATATATTTGTCAAAATACGTTAAACATACGAAATAGGAGATATAGATTAACAAATGAACAACATACTGAGCAAAAATGTGATGATGAACTTGAATATAAATTGAATTAAAGATTGATAAATTCAAAATATGAAATAATTAAACAAATCATATGCAAAAATATTTTCAATGTCATATAATGGTATTGACAATTTGGCAACTACAGGGTATTCATTTTGACATATTAAACAACATACGAAATAAGGACAAGTTTATTTTTATTTTAATAAAGTAGAATAACGACAGTCGAAAGTTGAAGAAATGACATCTTTCAAAATGATGTCAAAATTTTGTCCTTCATGTAATTCCATGCCACCTGCGTGACTGGCATCATTGGAATGTTTAGTATCAATAAACGCAGACGGGCATTTAGGGTATTGAAAACCAATTAAAGAGTGTTTTGGACAATGTCAAACTACTTGTACATATTCAAACAAACATGCTTCAAGCCCTTGTCCAAAGGGTTTTTAGTCTTTATCTATACTATCTAAAACAGATGTAGCTCCCTCGGGTGTACCCTTGTTATCAAAGCGGTTTGTCGTAAAACATGGATTTCAACTGATTTTAAAATTGTTTGACCTTAGGAAATGTTTTTGATGTTTTAATATTTTTTTGACATGAAACATACCCAAACCTGTTTCGACATATGTAAAACCAATCCTGCCGCCAGGTATACTGACCTTGTTGCTCAATTAATGACATCACACTAAATCTTCCCAAATGGCTGAATTAATTTTTAATTTCCTTTTAACTGTGTCTGGTATAATGTACTTAAAAGACGTTTATTGTCTTAAATCTTTAAATATTTTGCCCTCTAGAATAATCTTATGCTGGTTAATGTTTAGAGTAATAAATCGTTTTATAAAGGAAGTAATTATTAGATTTCGGACGCGACGTAATATTCATCCGTAAATTCAGAAAAATGAAATAATGAAGAAAAACCATGAAAATTATGGCGACTGAATCATGAATAAAGTAAGAAACATATAGCAAGTCGTGGGTAATTATAAAAAAGGTTATTCAAGACTTTAAAACAGATTTATTGTTGAACTCCAGAAAGCTTTTAAAATCAATTAGTAGAGGCATCCTGCTTTACAAATTCAAAATTAGTCATGCGCAACAAACGAGTATCTGTTTGTGCTCTTTCTACAAATGCGCAGTCAGTAAACTCAAATAACAAATCGTTGTTTACAATTTCACAAAAGTTATCTATTCCAGCATATAAAAGACTGCATTTAATTTTAGTTTTGTCCCACTCTGTTGTTTTTATGACAAGATGAAAGTTAAAAGCCACATCATTTTATAAGCCAGCCGTATCATGCAGTTCCTAAAACTTCCTGCCGTATCAGGAACGGGTAGACGCCATTTTCCGAAGCCCAGCAGACGATAACTATAATTTATCGGCTGCTACAGAAACAAACGACGTACGGAGCATTTAGAGCTTGCTTCGAGCAATATTGTCACTGTTTAGTGTTAGAAACAAATTTTTGTAAAGTCACTAGCGTGTTTGTAGTCATGTGTTTTCACAAAATGACTGTTTCTTGCCCGAAGTATAAATGACAGCTAAGTACAATTTCCTTGTCAAGCAAGCTAAACTGCATAATCAATCTTCACAGTTGAAATACATTTGCTTGTGTCGAAGTATTCGATAGAAACATTACACAATGCAGACGTTTTTCATAGTTTCTTTTTCTTTTTATCAAGCATTCAAATATCTTTAGATATTTCCCTCTATTTTGTAAATTAAATATTTTCTGATTTATTCATTAAATTAATTAAAACATGCCTAAGTGCGAATAACCTTCCGCAGTTACAGGAATAAAAAGCCTACACAAGTCTCGTACATTTTAAAACTCACCAATTGATTTTCGAATTTTTGTCGGGTGAATAAGTCTTTTAACAAATGTCTCAAAATGAACAAGAAAAACGGTAACTCAATAGTATAATTGCTAGAAGGAGTACATGTTCCTATTATTATTCTACCTCTGTCGCATCCTGTGTTTGGCAAAACCTATTGATTAACTTTCACAAAACAGTAATTTTGATTTAAACCAATTCGGATCGCAATTAACCTTAATAATGTTACTAAAGGTATTATAAGTCTTTATGGAAGAGTTCTGACGTGCTTATTGAGAATGCATTTTGATATTCGTCATAATAGTTCATGTAATCATGCACTGATGCAGAAAGTGTTTTATTATGTCTGTCTTTGATTTCATTGGGAGGGCGTCCATATGAATGAGCAATTGGACAGGAATACCTTGAACCTAATTGCAATAAGCACAGACCACAGAGCCGATAGATGCATGAATTATTAAAACAATCAATAATATAGTTGTTAATAGGTTGTTCCTATATATGCAATGATACACGAGGGGAAACAAAAGGACACATTCACACGTGATACTTAGTTTTCTTTATTGTGATTAAGTAAAATGAGTTTTGCACATGTCAGAAATAGAAACACACACATATAAATTGTGTGTCTGCTGACATCACCGCCAAGTTAGCATCTGCTAGAATAAATAGGGAATGACAATAATAGGCCAGTATTTTACCTCCGAGATATAAAAGTTTGATGAAGAGATAGGCATTTCAGTTATTCGCCCACCACAAAATTTGGGGAGATAAACAAGACCCTAAGTGTATGCACTTATCTATAAACGTCCCACTATATATATATATATATAGCATAACAAAATGATGCAGCGGTATAGTAGCTACCGAAAATGTCTGTACCTCTGACCAGAGGAAAACCCGAAAAGATCGGATACCGATCTCGTTAAAACAAAATCCGGATCGGACGCCGATAAAGCAAAGTCATTTAGATCAATTTCCGGAAATCAGCGACGTAGATGTGTAGTCTTTGTGGTGTTGAAGCTTGTAAACAAGTTAGGTTTTATCTGGTAGTCTTTCTTCTACTTGATTTAGAAACTGAAACAACAAAAGCATCATAGTATAAGACCAGTTCTGAAACATTTTATGTTTTGCCGACGCATAGAATAGTTATTGTTTAGTAAAGCCATCTACTGGTGTAGAAAATACGCGACAGATATTTAATTGAAAAAAAGTAATTAAAACATTCGGGGCCACGACTGAAATCTAATATCATTATTTCTTTTCTCTGAATAGAAGTAAAAAGACGACCTTTCAAAACGTAAACAAATATTCTACTTGAAGTGAATTGAAGACATATTACTTTCACTTCTATTTTACTATTTTGCTATTTAAAGCGGTACTGCCTACCCAATGTCCATTTTGTTGTTTGTAGGTTAATAATTTTTCTCGGTTTTAAAAGCTCCCGTATCAAAATAATATTAAATCTTCAATGTACCTATTTACGCTCTTCATATACCCTCGAACAGGAGTAGATCAAAAGAACATTCTTTGGTTGTATGACCAGGGTTTAGTTTCAGACACAGCGGAGACATCTTAAAAACTTTCCACGGACGATTAAATTTCACTTCTCTGTCTCTCTGACTCTCGCGAACTTCTCTTCTCATAGCCTTGGTTTAATCGTTTTTGTACCTCCCCCACCATAAGAGTTCCAGTCATTGTAGAAGTCATCATCACGTTCACATACGCTTCATTACTTTATAATATATGAACTGAATGCCGGAGTGACATGCTATGTAATCTTATTTTTCCGTGATATCCAGTATAAATTTCTGAAATATATATTAGTTTACGTAACAATAAATATGTTTTCTTTCTATTCTTACACATCGCCATTATTCTCGTTCACTGTCGCGAAAAGAAATAAACAAGAGTATATATTTCGGAAACAACATTAAATTCTATAAAATTCGAATCTTTTATGAGTTACGATTTCAGTATTTTGACGACATGATGCTTTCGCGGCAGAGGCATTGTTGGCGCCGTAGGTTTACATCTTTTTGATTTATGTATTCATTTCTAAACTATTTTGTAAGGAATGCCAGCGGAGTACCTGATATACTGCTCGCCTATTTTAGCTTAATTATTGACCTCTGAATATAAAAGTTCACCGTAAGAGTATCGAATTGTGTGAAACAATTTTCCTCAGTGTTCGTGTAGTTCAGTCCGGAAAAAATGTGTGCATAGTATGATGCAAACTAGAGTAATAATGATCTTTACCTGTAGAAGATCGTTGACATGAAGTGTTGTTAAGTATTTACCGGGTGGGAATAAAAGTCAGAAGATTTATAATGAATAACTCGACAAGAGAAATAGATGCTTTACATTATCTACAATAGATAAGGATCAGCCGACTTTAAATTCTGTTTGTGTTTGACATCATTATGTAAGGACTATAAAGTATCCAATCAGAATGCTTAGTTTACCTTTTTAGGTGATTGTCACAAAGAATTTCTTTTCTCTGGTAATCCAAAGTGAAAATCTACTAATCATATGGCTCTCGCGGTCAAGGGATTCCAATTGTCGATTATAGAGATGATTCCGGAGATAAGCACAGCCCACCGGCCGCGGGTTCTGGCATTTGATTTGAACAGTTCAGACAGCATGGGGGTAAATGGCGACAGATAATTTGACTGTAAATTATATCGTGCTCTTTTCTAACATTCATGGAGAAAATCTGTTGTCTTTAAGATTTTATTCCCCAAACGTTGTTTTGTTTGTATTGAAAAAGTAAATTAGGGCTTGTCAACGCCACGCGTTGTTTCATTTGGTAATTTTGGGACTTAGCCGTACAAATTGTGTTAAGTCTCTCCTGTGTTCCTCATCTCCACGGGTGCTTTCAAAAGGCACATAAATAGGATTTGTACTAATAATTCAAATTGATGTATTTAGCTAGTGAAATGGTGTCTGATATTTAAAGTTTATTTGGAGAAAGAAGCATCCCAATCGCCATGGTGGAAACTCACTACATGTATTTGTAATTTTACGTTCAGACGAATAGAATAGTACTGCATAAGTCTCTTGCAGCTGATAATAAAAATTCCGAAAACTCAAAAACAAATGGCAATAAATGCATTTCGTATCGCGGTTTTATGCAAAACTTGAAATCTTTAATCAAAATACAGCCTGTTTTAATGACGTGCACATTGCATCAAGTTATTTTAAAGATAACGAGTAGAAGTGATCACGGAATAAGGAGATATTTAATCTTCTGTTTAACTCGTACCTGTTTGCACCGTGAAATTGTGGGATTCCTGAAGGACCCTGAAGCAACAGAAGTTGTAACCCTCTGTCGAGCCATTAACTTTTGTAGCAACAACTTTTTTCAGCGATTTCTGGAAAAGTCAATTAGTAATAAGCTTTAGATGCCCAGTCTAAGGCAACGTTTGCCGTAAGTGACTTTTTGTTTACCTTGAGTAATCTATTCAGAAGAAAGACCTACTCAAGTATTGTTTTAATCTTAATTCCATCTTCGTATGTCAAAGTGCCACGTACACGTGGGGATAGAAACTAGCCCCAAAGCAATCTACCCTTCAGCCTAAATACGCATCAGAAATAATGAGAGTTAAAGGCGGTCTTAAATTTAATGGCTTTTATATCAATTTGGCCGAGCATTTATGTGTATGTGACAAAATGAAAATCGAATAATAAGAGCAACTGCAAATCGATCGAGCTAGCGTGATTATTTATGTGAAAAACGATTTATATAGATTAGACTTTGCCTTGACCTATGTAGCTGTATTATATACAACACCATTCTGTAATTATCTTTAATAATCATACAAAGTGAATAAATCAAAACAGTAATGCTGTATATAAATTCTGATGTCACCCTTCTCATCAGTAGTGATAGCCAGATTGAAAGCAACTAAATAGGTGGATAAATTTTGCCTGAGACTGAAAGTGGCAAATTGTCCTTGTACTGTATGGTCATTTTAGAACCGATCTAAGTGGCCGTTGTCTGCACACAATTGTTTGGCTGACATAAACACGAGGGTTACAGGGGCAATTATCACCACAAGATACCAGAGCGCGGAACAATGTAAAGCGGTACTAACATAACACTTTTCGCCACGGCCACACGCTAGTTTGGAGAGGTAATGGAACCTGATGAAATTTTCAGATAATTGCCGAGAGTTATAGACATGAATGATGAGGTCTACCCTCGAGTTATCCACATAAAATAAGTTATTTGCTCGAGGAAGAATAAACGAACGCATAACCGTATTGCAAAATTCTTCCGCGCTGTTGAACTTGAGTTTTTGTTGCGATTATTAAGTCGGTTAGGCTAATCACTACGGACAATGCTTGAGAAGGTTCTAACAAATGGGACTGACAAACCCCATTACATCCCCTGAATGGAGTATGAAGTGTACACGGTCGGAAGAAAGAGCAGTCGTCGTCAGTTTGACTTCACTCTGGAGTCGTCAAGGTGTTTGTGACGGCCCCACCACTATCATCAATGTCATGTGTGGCATTATATATATTGTAAAGATAGCTGACAACTATAGTCCTTGCTGCCGGAGAGAGACAATACACACCCCGATCTCATGGTCACACGAGCAGATAAAGGAGAAAAAAGTCAACTTAAACAAATAAAAAGATACTTGAAAGAGGAACAAAACTGAAGTACTCATAGTAAGATAGGATAAAACATAATCACATCTAGATATAATACACGGATTCTAACGTTAAATATCGAGAAGTCAAAATCCTATTACGGCAAATCCTATTTTTT
>JACSZP010037066.1:0-13043 GCA_016161895.1 Pinna nobilis | reverse complement strand
AAGAACCCTCCCTGCTCTACGGCCATAAGTGCCGAGCACAGGCAAAATTTGTCGCCCTTCACCGGCACACGGTGACGTCTCCATATGAGAGAAATATTCTTGAGTGGGACGTTAAACAACAACGCAGCAACTGTTTTACATACCACTCGAAAGTGCTATTTCAGAAGATATAGACAATACAATTGAAGAAGTAATGAGGATATTCGAAAATCCTAGTCGTGATGAATATGACAAGTTGGGAATAATAACGGTCTGAACGTGGGATACAACTGCAAATCCTTAATGGGGTGGGATCAGGTGTCCGTCCGGAAGAAGGTAATGTTCCCTGTTGGCATGCCACACCCGTCTCAATTATTCTATCGAAACCCTCAGAGATCACTAAAATGTCGATTTCAGTTGAAAATGCCACGTGTCAAATAAAACTGTGATTAGTGCTTACTGAATCAATTTCTTTTTTTTTCTTTTCTTATAACATGTGCTATAACAGTTGCAAAACTCTATTTTTCTTGTCTGGCTCTTCACATCACAAACTAAGCAATAATGATGCTTGTTGCTAACACTCGTAAAGATTTTTAGTTATTATCTCGAATATTTTGCTTTTGTATAAATTGAGAATTCGACTCTGTTAGATATGCCAGTGCAGAGCACTTTTCAAAAGGATACATGCATCATCAAGGTAATGGTCGGATAGATATTTTTTTAAATCAAATTGTATGTTGGTCTTAATCTTTTAATCAAATTGTCAATTAGATCGAAAAGACCTAATTGCAAATTCATAGTTAAATCTCATCTTAAATATACATTGACTCAGGACCTCGGACAATATCTATAAAGCATGATTGGAACGAGAACATTAATAAAAACAGTGACAAAAATTCGAGAAAAAAAAAACGGAGACCTGTTGACAGAATTCAATAATAGTTCATTTATTAAGAATACGGAGATGTAAGTTGTATGGTAACGGACAACTATGTATACCCTGTTTCCAAACTTGCATCAAACGATAGGATATATAATCACGAAAAACAAAATAGAAAGAAAACTCATGAAATCTTGGTAAGATGGAAAGTGATTCCAGATAAAGGAACGGGATCAAGTGCCCCGGAAGCGTCAGCATCCCCTGCTCTATAGCAACAATCGTCACTTCCGGTCTGTACTAGAGGTAATAAGACAGTCGAAGATACCAAGGGACATTCAAAGGTCAACAATCGAACGGCAGACAACACCATGACGAAAACAAAGAGACAGTAGTACAGATCACAACTCATAAGTAGCATCAACCCCCCCCCCTCCCCCCCACCGTCCAACCTGGAGTAAGAATAGGTTCTCCAAAAGAGTAAGCAACTCCTGCCCCTCGTGCTGTACATGTATTGTCATATACATGTATGTTTTATAAATTTTCAGGATTGTCAATTGGGAAAAGATTCTGGAATATCGACTGAAATTCATCGAGAATGTAGCGACCCTCTGTACATTAACTACATCATTGAAAGTGCAAAAAAAAAAAAAAAAGCCAGTGCAAATTAAAAACAGATCTATCTTTAGTGACAAGAGCAGGAGAAGCCATAAGACTCCTTTTGTTTACCAAGCAAACTTGTGACCTTGACCAGATACAATAGAAGGCAAGTGTCACATAAAAATGAAAGATCTTCACAACCATCAGATTCTCGACATCTCCCTGGAGATAAATAGAATTCGCCACTGTGTAACCTTGGTTGCATGATATACGAGCCGATATCACCCAAAAGTATATAAATAATCGGAATAATGTCGATGAAGTATTGTATTCTGAAAGTTCAAATACGTCTGTTGACTTTGGCCGGGGAAAAACTGTTCATGACATTTACTTGATTATTTTGTATGATTGACAAATGCGCTGTACAGCTTTCTGTAAAGTTAAACTTCGGTTACTCGAACACTGGTATGTCGAATGGTTTCAAGATTTCAAATACTTGCGTTCCTCAATGTTTCTACTCTGTCGAACCTTGGGACATGGGGCTTATTGAACATGAAAATCACAGATACCAAAGCATCAATCGCTAGATTTTTTTGTTTGTTTTGTTGTTGTTTAACGTCCCACTCAAGAATATTTCACTCATATGGAGACGTCACCGTGTGCCGGTGAAGGGCTACAAATTTTACCTATGCTTGGCACTGCTGGCTGTAGAGCAAGGAGGGTTCTTTAACGTGCCAACACCTGCTGTGACACGGGGCCTCGGTTTTTACTGTCTCATCCGAAGGACCCGATTCGCAGTCGAACACGCTAACCACTCGGCCACGGAGGCCCCCATCAATCAATCGCTAGAAGATTTAGGAGACAATATACAAATTTGATGCATATTGGACAAACACAGACCTCTGAAAAATCAGAGGTGGGATCAGGTACCATGGATGAACTGACTGGTTGGCATTTATTAAGCTCCATTAAAATATGTTAAATTTCAATATTAAGGAACATGTTTCATGCTGAATAAAAATTATGGAGACAAAATGCAACGAAATATTTTTAGTAAAAAACTTTCTTTGAACAAAAACGATCATGTTCTATCTCTGTCTGTTCTATCATTTTCAAACAAAACACCTTAAGTTATACAAGATAGCTTTGGAAGACAAACACTTAAGTGACGAATATTCGGGGAACCTCTTTAGCACAGCCAGAACTGCTTATAGCCTCGAAATTACCAAGATAGCCTCGGATTAGACACTGAAAAATGAACTCTCTGCTACATGACATTTTCAACCGAAATAGATATTTCAACGACCTCGAAGGGTTTCCATGGAACTTTTGCAATAAATGTGGCTTGCTGACATGGGACGCCGACTCCTTCCGGACACTTGGTCCTACTCCATTCGGGATTTGCAATTGTTTTCCACGTTGAGACGACCATTATTATTCCTCAACTTTTCATGTTTATAATTAATAGAACTTTGATTTGTGAATATCCTTAATTGATACTTCTACAAGTTTGTGAAATATTCATATAAAGTTTTGTGATTTTGTTTTTTCTGTGATGCATTAAAGCTTTAGTCAATATTTTATCTTTTTTATATGTTATATAAAATTCCCCAAAATCCACAGTTTTTTTTATGATTTTGTAATTTTTTACCCCGAAACATACTTTTGTTTTTACTTGATGTAATTTTGATGGTTTCCAGCTAAAAACTGCTTTGCTATAAATTATTTTCAATTCTTAAAATGTAAATAATAAGACATGATAATGATTATATTAAGAATATCCAGAAATCAGCAAATTTGTTGTTTTTTATTGTAATTTTAGCCCAAAAATGCCAAAAAATCTGAAGAAATCATAAAAAAATGCCAAAATATTATTAGGCAGCATTGATCCATTGCAACAATATAGACAACATTTTTTTTAGATTGGGCCAAAAATGGCCCTTACTGACACTTCTTCTTTACAGAAAGATATTGCCAGTCAATGGTCTCAATGTGTATTGATAAAGCACCCGGTGTAAGATAGAGAAGAAAAACCTAGATGGAAAATTCTATATACATGTATATTGGTCTCAATCATTTGCCGAGGCATCAGTTAGATGTCACAAAGATTGGATGTTAATGAAATAATGTCGAGATTGACGAACCGTACCAGACAAAACGGACAAGTTGAATGTCGTACTTAAGTAAGCTTTGTTTTACACTTAGATAACCTTACACGCGGTCAAATGAAGGTGATTACGCCCGTAGCCGTAATCCATTTGTAGCTTTATAACACTCTTATATTCTCCGTCATCTACTAATGCCGTTTATTTCTATTAGGCGATTTTTAACAAATTGATTCGGGAATGTAAATTGCTTGTTTTGTAATTATCTCAGCCCTAAATCTACAACAAATGCTATATTAAGTCTTTTCTAATGAGCCCTAATGAAATCGGAAGGAAAATTCATTTTAGAATGAAAATTTGATTTTTTTGCTTCGGGATTTCCTTAATTTTGATAATGACAATTTATATGTTTTTCTTCGAAGTCAAGGATAAAGAAACCCTGCAATTTTCATCAAGAATTCCAACAAGTTTTCCATTATCATACACTGTGCCGTTATTTACTATGACTTTATCATACTTAAATGGCTAATTGTAAGTGAACAGTTTTTAATTCATCGTATTATGTATATTTTACTGTAAAATTGACCAGTTAGGATAAAACCTAATTAACATGAATTAACTAAAGGTTGACAGTAGAAGATACCAAGGGGAATATCAATAATTGAAAAAATCCAAAGGCAGACGAAACCATGGCCAAATAAAAAAATAGACAACACAAACAGTTATCAACACAACAAGACGCGTAAAACCGAAAAAATAGAATAACACGAACCCCACCAAAACCAGGGGTGAGTTCAGGTGCTCCGGAGGGGAAAGCAACTCCTATTCCGCGCGCGGTACCCGTCGTGTCACATATTTTCGAATACAAGAATGTCACAATTGGTGATGGTCATAAACGAGAAAAAGAGGATCGGAACTAGATATGCGACAAGGGGGACATATCCAGTCTAAATGAGATTGTGACTTTATTCATTGAATTAAAGTTGTAGTTAGTCAAAATATCAATTATCAAAATGTTTACGAGCGATTTTGATCATGTAATTCTTTGTTTAAAAGGCCGCATTAATTAAAGGTTGTATTATTATCTAACGTCCCACTCAAGAATTTAACTTATATGGAGACATCAACGTGTCGGTGAAGGGCGGCACCGTGTGCCTATGCTCGGCACTTATGGCCGTAGAGCAGGGAGGATTCTTTAACGTGCCAACACCTACTGTGACACGGGACTTCGGCTTATACTGTCTCATCCGAACGACAGGGACGGTCGACCGTACTGTGACTTGGTCTCGAACTCCAGACCCTTCGATTCGAAGTCGAACACGCTAACCACTAGGCTACGGCGGCCCCGATTAATTAAAGGAAAAGCTTCATCTACCATTGACTATCTCGTACTTAGTCTGTTTGTCTAGGTTCTGGCTTAGCTTAAAACTTGAACCATATTGATATTGATCTACCGACCTTCATACCGATTTTTGATCGACATTTTGTCTAGTTAACAGGATGCCTACACTTTCATTGTATATAAAATTAAATTTATCGACATAAGTTAAAGGTTATGAAAAAACTTAGAAAAGTATTACTGCAGATTCATCAAATTGAAATAAGTTTTGGAATGAAATTCAACTACATGTATTTTGAGACCTCTTTGTTAATCTAATGAAGACAGTACTAAGTCAAATAAATCAGCCTAAAGTGTTCGTGATCTGAAATGCCATTCATTAACTTCAAAATTCATCTTACTTGATGACTTTTATACTAAAACACAGTAAACTTGCCTAACATTGGAAAAGTGGGTGTCCTTGTCTTTGTTAAGCACGTGCAATTGATACGTTTCTCATACATGTCCATCACGTGACATGGATGGTCATTGAACTCCCTGCATGCCTGTATCTATTAAGGGAATGACAGAGAAGCACAGACAAGCTTAATTTGACGGCCGTTCAGACATGCTGTAGATAATGACTAGAATAATCTTTTTAGGTATAAGGTGTTCAAGATTTCCATATCCATTTGAAAGGAAAACCAATAGTAACGCAGTTTTCCTAAGCTAATGGAGTTTGTTTATTAAGGAATATATTTCCGGCACAAAATGGTCGGAAATACCCTAGCTTCGGAACAGGAAGCGTTATGATAAAAATAATTACATGTAGTTGTCTTATTAATTGCATTTGGTTGAATGATCGAAAATTTGCAGTTAAGAATATGCTTTATTAAATAAGATTCACGAAAGAATATGGGGCGATCGAAATACCAGTATCACATAAATCAGAATTCTGAATATTTATTACAGGAAACGTTGGGTGGACTGTATTAGCTCTCGCTTACAGCTTGTATCATAGTATGAACATATTGTTATACTTTTTAAACTATATGTGCTTTTGGTGTCCATGTACAGGGATGAGACTGTAAAAACTGAGGTCCGTAGGCACGTTTAAAAGTAACACAATTTTTTTCTTATTGAAAGTAATCGTTACTGCCCAATAAAGAAAGTTGACTGTAGGAAAAGAGTGAACTTGAAGAAGTAACAAAAGATTTTCGAAAATCGAAAGCAGACTGTTAGATCGATGTACATGTATTAAAACCGCTAAAAACTTTGGATAAAAACATCCACACTGATCAATAACCAATTCTCGACGTATACCAATTTTCAACATCTCATTATATATTACCCGGTTTTTTTAATGTTTGCCACAGAAAATTAGTTATTTCATATGATCAGAAATCAGAACGATGTTCTTTCCCGAAATTTTTTTTTAGCTATACACGTGTCTGCACGTTTCATAGCAGTTAAATTCAGTTCTCTTTTTAATTGGTAATCGGCGAATAATGGTCGGGAATCAGTACTCGATAAAGTAAGAATAAAACGCTTAACAAGATTGTACTGAAATCTTTGGTTGAAGTTATACCTCACTTAAATACTGTAAATCCAGTTTTATTCCCGAGAATTTTATTTTCGCGTAATTACGCGAGAGCACTTAAGTTCTCGCTAAATATACTGACCTGATATTAACATGCATCGAACAACACAAACTATTAACTTAAATGCCCGCTCGCGAAAATATAGTATCGCGAATAATTGCATGGCAATCGACTCGCTAAAATAAAGTTCCGCAAAAATTTCTGGATTAACAGTATAAAAATATGTACATGTATGTATGTAGTTCTCCACTCTTCTTTGTGCTACTAGACAAGAAAAGAGTAATTGTCTTTTGTAAAGCAATGTATTGTAATGATGAATCTGAAAGGAAATTGTAGTTGTCAAAATAACTTTCATTCATTTCATTCCTGTATTACATAATTTTCATAAAGAATTCTTGAATAAAGATTTATATGCAAAATTCAAGTACAATGTTTAAGTACCAAACTTTGCAAAATTTTGATCGATTCTATTGAATCGGTTTTACAAATGGTTGTGATAGTTTTAACAATGAATGCATAACTATGTCCCTTGATTAATGCAATGGTTATGTTTGTTTCACACACACACACACACACACACACACACACACACACACACAGAGAGAGAGAGAGAGAGAGAGAGAGAGAGAGAGATACGCAAATCAATGACAAACAAGATGAGTTCTGTTTGTTTAATTGATCTGAAATATAAACGATTTTGGCGGACATTATCGCCATGTAAGCATAACCGTAGACTCTTGGGACATTTGAACATATGTTTTCTGTGGGGATATCTATAATTAAGGAAAACTTATCAATCAAGTAATCAATCAGCGTATTGAAGACATACATAAAACAAAAGAGTAAATCTCAGCTGACCTAGTGAAATTGACACTGATGTTTATTACTTCTAGCGTCTATTGGCAGAGATGTTGATGATATGTGAAACGCAAAAGAAATAAATCACCGAGTTCCCATGTACTCGATCAATTGCGGATACTCAGAACGGCCCAATGCACCAATTACATCAAACAAGTCGTGCCAAAAATCCCAGATACAAACAGATTCATCACAAGTATTTACGGCATTGTGATTGACAGTCGGGTACATTTACATAAAATCGAAGAAGTACCTGGGGATATTTGAACATCCAAATCCTAAAAGTCNNTCAATGTGGAAAACAATTGCAAATCCGGAACAAGATGGGACAAGGTGAGCGGAAGAAATCAACGTCCCCTGTTGGTGTGTCGCCGCAAATGCTTCACAAAACCCTGCGAATCAAGGGAAAATTCAGGGGATGTCGCTTGAAAATGACAGGTTATCTTCATCTGAGTAACAAAAGGTAGCCGCTGCAAATGGTCATGCTCTTGAATATCATTCAACATCGCTGCGAAGGGGACACCAACATCGACAATGAAACTTATGCAGTGGCGATTTCAAGCGTTCAACAATGTATCTCTGTATGACTTTATTGTCACATCGCATGCTTTTCAGAGATCACCAGTTTTGATACGTGCTGATATGCGTACAGAAAATTAATGTCTTCCTAAATTTCTCCGGCATTTTATTTTACTTCCGGCGAATCGCAAAAAATAATGACGTCAGCATCTGCTGGTTACAGATACTAAAGACGTAAACAGACCTGCACGTTATCTCCGTTAAACGTGCGAACAAGTTTTATGGAAAGGGCAGATGTGACAGGATTTATTCTACTTTAAATTATCGTCAACTTTATCTAGACATTTATTAATCATCTGCCGTGTGGGTAATGGAGGTGATTATCTCTTACGATGATGAACTTAACCTGTTGGTCCCACAGCGCCATATCTACCGTGATTTTATTGTCTTTTTCGCAGTACTGGAAAGCTTGAATCTGTAATGCAACATTGATTAGATTTTTAGTATTAGAAATAATTGTTTTCATGGTAATTTATTTTTCAACACTTTTAGAGGATGGAACGAATTCATGTACCATGTGACACCCGATAATATTTGTGTGGGACTGTTTTCGCTATTATTTATTGAACTACGCTAGAGTACGCTGACATGATTTCAGCGGGAAGGCGGGAAGTTTACGTGGAAGCCTAGGTGCGTTCCTTCGCTATTGGAGATACTATTCCCCTACAAGCTTCCCATTATAGGGTATCACATAGTTCATGCTTTAATCGCATAACCTGAACTCTAAGACTTTTTCTCAAGAGACTCGAATAAGCTTTTCCTTGTTTGTAATTGAAAAATAATTAATATATTTGCAGACAAATGTAGACGAATGTTAAAATCCTATTTGCGAGTACATGTATATAGATTCGAGGGGACAATGTTTGAGTGTCTTAAAGTACTTGGAACACACAGTCGGATATTTTGCTACCATGGTAAATTAGTATTGTTGTTGTTGTTGCTGCGTTGTTGTTTAACGTCCCACTCAAGAATATTTCACTCATATGGAGACGTCACCGTGTGCCGGTGAAGGGTGACAAATTTTGTATGTGCTCGGCACTGCTGGCCGTAGAGCAGGGAGGGTTCTTTAACATGCCAACACCTACTGTGACACGGGACCTCGGTTTTTACTGTCTCATCCGAAAGACAGGGACAGCCAACCGCGGAGTTGCGCTGCGGGAATCGAACCCTGGATCCCTCGGCTCAAAGTCGAACACGCTAACCACTCGGCCACGGAGGCCCATCTTCCGTAGTCTTGCATCTGAATATTAATCACAATTTAATGAAAACTCATATCAAAAATGGAAAGTTATTATTTCTAAATAAGATACGGATGTTGATGAATAAATAAGTATGTTTTAATCAAATTTAACATATGTCGTTTGACTTCGGTCAGAAAAAATATTAGATAGAATTTCACATAACGTTTGTGTATCAATTATGTACTATTGATTCACAGTCATATGTCCGGGATGCAATCTCATTACATCCTGTTTTGTAACAAATATAAACGTCAGTTTGCAACGTTTTAGACATATAAATTCAGAGTCTCACCAGATAGATAACAAAGAGATTCCGGAATTCCGTATTCAGATATTTCTTTTTGCAACATGAAGCTATCGCTATGTCTGGTAAGTTGAAACAATTTGTTTAAACGTGATGGTTAGTATTCAAAAGAAACCACTCTCTCAATGATACTTAAGAAAACGTAGTTTTGCCCAGGTGAATACAACATTATAGTGGTAAGTAATAATATATATTCCGTGTCTGGCTTGCTAATGGCAAAGTGAGGATGAATTCACTTCATTTTACGTTGTGCGGTTAACCGCGATTTTAGAGTAATTTTATTACAGATGTTTACAATTTTACGCTTACCCGAATTTGTAGCACTTTATTTGCAGATGATTGCGATTTTCTGTGTGCTAGCTTTAGAGTTTGGTGAGTCTGAGGCATGGTGGTGGAGGAGGAGAAAAACGCAACGTTGCCATGGTATGTTAATTTTGGATAGCTCTCTCTCTCTCTCTCTCTCTCNNATATATACATTCCTTTGCATTCCGAAAGTGGACGTTATTAAGTTCAGATTCGGTCTTGCAACAAACTTGAAAATAGAAATAGATTATCTACGAATGAAATTGTGTTGATCGTTCAGATCCGTAGAGGCTACCGTCAACTTTAACTGAATTAAATGATTTCTTTCGTCGGAAGATACAGTCTAATGAGTTTTAAGAGAGCGCCTGAGGTAAGGAACATTTCACATAACGTACGGGTCACATATGACAGGTTTTCTCTAAATTCGGATGACTTATATAGCAACAGGCCTTTTTGGGGAACCATGCTGTAGGTAACATAGGACAGGTAGTCATTTGATTCAGTGGGTTGCTAAGGCAGGCAAGACTGTAAACACCATATTCCAAATATACATCTTGAAATATACATGTTAAAGTAATTCAAATGCATGTTCGGTTTTTTAAAATGGAACAATTGATATCATTTTCAGGTGGACAGCCGTATTATTTTGGTTCAACGAGGTTATTTTGTATGACGAAAAAAGGAAAGAGGGGCGCTCCTAGTCGAAGTACGCTTGCACTGAAACACCGATGGATTTATTACCAAGGGCGATACTACGAATGGGGAATTAACGGAAGTAACTACAGCGTGGCAGATCGGCCAGTAGATTCGAACCGCTGTTCAACGAAAAGAGAGAAAAAGCCTGCAGGGTACAGCCAACTCAGTCCAAATTGTCTTTTCAAGTGCGCTCGCTCGTATCGCAGAAAATATGGAAAATACCGTCTCTTCAGGAATAACTGCCATCACTTTGCAAACAGAATGTCTGCAATTCTATGTAACTATAAGACATGTCCATGGTGGTGCAAATAAGGTTCCAGGCCTGCCGCACGAGACACAGAATAAATTCTGAAGCAAATATATTCGTGTCCTTTTTTTATTTCAATTTCAAATTACTTGGGGTAATGTTGTCGTACTCTTCCCTAGTTATAAACACGAAAAAATGATACCTTATTTTAAGTTAATTGATCCTTTCTTGACAATAGATATAATGTTTAAGAAAGTTGTATTTTATTAAATTCAATGAGTTGTTACACATTTTCAATGTCTTGTCGATCGGTTACTAAATCGTTTGCAGACATATTTCGTCGCTGTTGGGTTAAAACATACTTGGTAATTATTTAAAAAAAGAGGCAATAGAAAAATGTTCATAAAATATAGTTTGCATAACTCTAAATGGAATTCATGCAGAAAAGGAAAACTCCTGTATGCTAGTGAAAATGTTTTTCTTGTTGTAACGCCGCACTCAAGAATCTTTCACTTACAAGGGGACATGACAGGATGCCTATGGAGGCTGATATACTTGTCTTATGCTCGGCACGTACGAGTGTTGAGCAGTGAGGGTTCTCTAACATGCCGATACATCCTTTAAGAATTTTTTATAGTTTCATCCAAAAGATTGACGAACAGACAAGATGTCAAAATGGACACAGGAAAGTCATCGGCATCCGCCAAACGCATTCGAACCAACAACCTCACTAGCAGCAGGCTAACACATTAACAACGGAGCCTCATTGGACTTCGCATATGTTAATATACGCAAACATATGCATAGAAAGTAAAAATATGAAAAAAAATCAGAATGATAGCTGGGCTCAATAGACCTTTAAACTGTAACCGCGGTCCTCTGATTTTTGTTGGCGAAAATGGTACAGATACCCGCAAAAGCATATACGTCGTTATAGTAACCGATTGTTTCTTGGCGTCATCTTCCGAGACTCTGTATTAATTTGCAACAGGACCACGATTACAGTAAAAGGGTTTATCGAGAGTAGGTGTTATATTTCAATATAGTATCAATGGTTTATGATTTAGTCTACTAAAATTGCGTAAAAGATTAATGACGAAAAACAAATATATGTACATGAAAAAAAAACTATGTGAATCACAAATTGTAAACTCTGTGACATGGTTCAAAATATTAAAAAGAACTAGGTTTATATTATTGGTGGTATTTGTTGTTTAACACCCCACTTAAGAACAACTCACGTACATGGCGGCGTCACCATGTGCCAGTGAAGGGCGACCAATTTTACCTATGCTCGATATTATGGCCGTAGTGCAAGGAAGGTTCTTTAACGTGCCAACATCAATTGTGAAACGGGAAATCGGTTTTAACTGTTTCATCCAAAAAGACAGGAGCACAACCACAGCGTCGCTCGGATTTGAACCCAGATCAGTAGGCGAACATGTTAACTACTAGGCAACGGCGCCCCAAAGTTTGTTATACAATGTACACAAATTTGTGGTTTGAAGAGAAGATCAGTTGGCCGTCACAAAATAAGAACTAGGATTAAAAGTCGAGCATATGTAGGTCTATTATTTCAAATAAAGCAAAACTAGATCTCTGAAAATGGACCCAAATAAGCAAAATCACATCATATGTAATTAGTTACTGCAACAAGATGAAAACCACATGTGGAGTTGTATCATCTTTATAAATATTCCAAAAGGTATCGTACATATTTTGTCAAAAAAATAAATAAATCAAAATCATAGAATGATGGTTGTGCAGGTAACATCTGAAAGTACTATTGATAAAAATACTGGCTTATCATTATTGTACATTGTATACTATCAAAACAGGACACTTATATGGTAACAAAACAAAAAAGATATAAAAAATCGATATAACAGCAAAGATCACATATTTCATTTGTTACTCGTATTTCACCACTGAAAACACAGGTGTATAGAAACAGGAACTGCGTTGATTTTACCACGCTGCACACGAGATTGTGCAACCTACGCAGTTTATCGTGTTTTGTAAATGAACGATGAAGATAGATTTTCACATTTCGGTATTGTTTTTGTTTTGTTTTATTTAACAAACTACGGTGGGTTATTTTTCGGTCAAACAGTGAGACACAGTATATTTTGATGAGTTTTTGTGACGCATTAACCCGAGAGGTAATATGTCATCTTAGGTTTCGGATAACATCTTGATATAAGTGCACAAGTACCAAGGGATGTTAAAAAATCTAAGTCCCAACAAACACAACAAGTTTAGGAATATTAACGGTATGAACTTGGAATTAATATGAGTTGGTCGATGAGCCACACGACTATTGATTTGTGACGGT
>JACSZP010037040.1:0-11228 GCA_016161895.1 Pinna nobilis | reverse complement strand
TATATATATATATATAGTTTTAGAATCTTAGAAAACCACTACATATTGTTGAACATATCTAGATGACCATTTCTGTTATGCGAATTGTTGAATTAAATATACGTTGGATCAGTCTTATTTTGTTTTAGGCAAATCTACCCCTTATCAATGCAGTCAGATCACATTACTGTCTAATTTATTTCTTAAACAGACTGCTTGTCAGGGATAACAATATTGTAATGATAGTCATCATCTTCAGTTTGTTGAAAATTAATTACTTGACTTGGAAATTATTTGCTGATGAAGATTTTGGATACGGCAGATAAACGCCATTAATTTCTGTTTCTATCTTCTCAAGCAGCAGAAATGCAGAAAGGGAGATTTTTCAATTTCATTTGAGAAATTCTAAATTTTACTAAGAAACAAAAGGAAGTTTAAAAGTTTTTCATGGGGGAGGTATGCATATTTTCTTAAGAAATTATCAAAACATTACTTCAAAATAGGGATTGAGTCTGCCTATTTATTTGGGGAGGACTTGGAAAATATAAGCAGAGGGTCATTTTGTAGATAAATATCTTCATAAAAATGTTTGCTAAAGAACAGAAGAGTTTTGAGTTCGTCCTGAGCTCTCAACCTTTTTTTTTAATTTTTATACACACCCTAGCAAAGTTCTTATGCCCAGCCACGTCCTACTTAGGTAATACCAGTATCACCCTGCTTTAGCTAAAACAGAAGGACTTTAAAATTTCATCTATTTGTATCTGTCTTATTTTGCATTTACAAAATGGAATACTTTGTTTTCATAAGAGTACTTCATGCAATATTGAATATCTGATAATTCCTAAATTTGAAATGCAAATCACTTGTAATGCTTATGCAAATTAGGATATTACAAAAGGAAACACAAGAGCTAGGAATATTTGTCAGACAGGTTGCTCCAGAACTTATATAATTGATCTTTTGTACTGTTGTTTAGCAACCCACTCAAGAATTATTTACTTACATGGAAACATCACCATATACGGTTGGTTGGTTGTATTGTCGTTTAATATCCAACTCAAGAATATTTCACTCGTATGGAGACGTCACCATGTGCCGGTGAAGGGCGACACATTTTGCCTGTGCTTGGCATTGCTAGCCGTAGAGCAGGGAGGGTTCTTTAACGTGCCAACACCTACTGTGACACGGGACCTCGGTTTTTACTGTCTCATCGGAAAGAAAGGGATGGCCAACCATGGAGTGGTGCTGTGGGAATCGAACCCTGGATCGATTCGAAGTCGAGCACGCTAACCACTCGGCCACGTAGGCCCCTCACCATATACTGGTGAAGGGCAACAAATTTAACATATGCTAAATTTAGCACATTTAGCATTGCTCGGATTCAAACCCATGACCTTACCATCAGAAGGCAAACATGTTAATTACTTGCTGTCCCCTGCCATCCTTGTAGCAGGGATGTATCACACAAGGGTCTCCTGAATTTTAATGGCTTTGAGATCAAGTAGCTTGATCAGAACCTCTATGATATGTGGTGCTAATAGCTTCAGCTGGATCGTGAAGAGAAGATCTCAATTAGGTGGTTCCTTATGATTGATATTTTAAAATACAGTGGAACTTTGGCTAAAAACCACCTCACTTAGGAGATCACCTCATAATGCAGACTATCAAAATATGGTCAGCCTTTCTCTATTACTATTTAAACCTCATTTAAAAGACAACCTCACTAATCAGACCAAATTTTTAGCCTGTCACTTGGGTGGTCTTAATGGTGAAGTTCCACAACATCCAAAATAATGAAAATGAAAGATTGGCCAATGATGATAGACTACACTCCAGTTGCTATGAAAACCTATAACTCTACTGAATTAAATATCGTGGAAATATCTATGATCTTAGTTGGAATTGAACCCAGATCCTTTTATGTTGGAGTCTGTCATTGCTGTATGTGACTTCGAGAATGATAGATAATTACAGTATAGCCTCATCAATCCAAATGCCAATAATCTGGATGCCAATGATCTGGATGCCAATAATCCAGATGCTAATGATCCAGGTGCCAATAATCCAGATGCCAATACTCTGGATGCCTCACCTTTCAGACAGACTTTGCACAGAATTTTATGAGATTTCACTATATATTCATCCATACAAAAGATAGACAGTAATGAAGGAATTCATGAAGTCTCTTGTTGTCTGTATTAATTAAAACTGTTCTATATACCTGGTTTGATTGTCTTCGATAGTCTTTAGAAAACCTGGGCTCATTTTACACTTTCATGAAAGAAACATGACCATATAGAAACAAAGTGAAATTGTATCTTTCTTTGTGCGTAACTTATACAATACAATATGTTTCCATGGCGATTCCACAAGCCAGAAATGTTATGTTAATACCAGAGACAACCTCTTGGGTTTGACAGCCATAAAATGGTGAGTTTTATTATGTCACAGTTTCCGTAGGTGTGATAAAAAGACTTTAGAATGTTTAGAAAGCTTGCCTAAAACAGAAAATTAATTCGTGCTACATTGTTATGATATTGTTGTCAAAAATATACCATGTCATCAGAATTGTTTAGCAGCTAGTTCAAGAAATCCAGGCCATGACAAGCATTACTGTCAACTCTGCAAATAACAAGATCGCATATAAAGAGGTACCGGTTGTTACGAGAAAATCTTGGTGCACTTTCCATGCATTACTTTGAAATTTCGAATAATGAAGATCGAATACGGTATCTTACTCCCTTCAACTTTGTTATATGCAGAGTTGACTGAATATGATTTGCAAATGTTTGTTAACCGAGCACTTTCAGCACCACATGCATTAATGGACTAGTCTAAGACAATAGTAAAGAGCATACCATTGTGATACTAGGGGTTGGAAGGGTTCAAACTAAAGTTGGGTATCAAACAGTGGCTCTGTGTCAAAGTCGATGTAAAGCAACATAGATCAATAGTTTGTTCATGGTTAGCACATTGGTTGACTGTATTATTATTTAGCATTCCTTTCAAGAATCTTTCATATACAGTGGAGTTGGTCTATAACGAAGTCAAAGGGGATTGACTTTGGACTCCATTATAGGCATTTAAGGGTTACCATGTGACTGTTTTACAAAAACTGACAGGGTATCGGCGAATTCCTTGTCAGAAATGAAGTTTCACCGCAAGGCCTCAGTTTAGCGGTGAAACGGACATTTCTGAAAGGGGATTCAACAATACCCTGTCAGTTTTTGTAAAACAGTCACATGGTAACCCTATTCTAATGCTCCTTTCATTATTTTAGCATTGATTCTTAAGTATCTTGTCAGAAACTGCCGATACGCATAGATGTCCTACTTTCATCAATGGCAATCACAATGACGTTTTTATAATACATAAACAATCAAATGTGACGACATCTAAAAACTAACAGCGAATCGTGAATACCCTGCGAGTTTTCAACTTCACTGACCAATCAAATAATGCGATACAAAATCTGTGCGTTAGAATCTTCATTTTAAGCATTATAATTTACTACATATATAGATATAGTAATTCTTTTCGGGATTTTATCCTCTTTGTTATAGCACTGAATTTGCTTTAAGCCGATTCGTTATAAACCGACTCTACTGTACATGGAGAGTCATCAATGCTGGCAAATTTGGCCGATACTCGGCACTAATGGCCATGAAGTAGTGAGGGTTCTTAGACGTACCGATTCTACTATCTCATCCAAAGGACAAAGAAAATCGACCCCAGTTATTTGAACCAATGACCTCATGATCAGACGGGGAACATGCTAACAACTAAGTCATGATAGTCCCTCCAGAGGGATCTGCTTATCAAAGTGGTAAAATCATTGCATTGTTGTTTCTCTATCCACTATAGTTTTTATCAGCTCACCTGAGCTTGAGTATTGATATGCAGGTATGCTAATTATAATACTTTAATATCCTCATTTTTCCTGAGTTTTTAATTCCGCAATTTTACCCTTTTGTATCAAATTGCGAGAATTTAAAATCGTGAGATCTCAACATCGGGGAATTGAATATGGCGTTTTCAATCCGGTTTCCTGAAAACTGAAACAAATTTGGGCTTATTATAAAATCTAAACTGATTAATTCATAAAATATATAAAGATTAGGTACTTCCTTTGCATTGTAAATTGTTATAATGTTACTATATACATGTATTTAATAGATATTTGTCATAAATAATGAAACAAGGTTTTTCTGTATCAAGTTTTCTATGTGTTGACAGTTGATTGTAGGATAGTTTCATAAGTCTAGAATCACATATTATTATTCCAGCCAGAGCAAAAGCTGCCAGAACAAAAGCAGCCAGATCAAATAAAGGCAAGGACTTAAAATTCACGAGGGCATCGACTCGCAAAATTACAGGGATATTAATTCCTCGCTTTTATGTACGAATTTACAGTTAAGTGGTACAATACTGCTGCCTACTTCTCTAGCTAAGTGCATCTTCACAAAGAAGAGTTCAACAAAGGGAAAGTACAGTGGAACCTTGCCTAAAGACCACTTCGCTTAAGAGACCACCTCGCTATTAAGACCATCAGAATTCAGTCTGTTTATCATTATTTCAGGCTATTTCAACCTCACTAATGAGACCAACTCACTAATCAGACCAATTTTAGCCAGTCACTTGGGTGGTCTTAATAGCGAGGTTCCACTGTATCTCAAAACCAACATACTGTCTCAAAATTGGTTGTTTGTCTCGTTGTTTAACGTTCCAATCAAGATTCTTTCATTAATGTAGAGACACTATCAATGCTGGTGAAGTGTAACAAATTTGGCTTATGCTCCACACTTATGCCCTTGAGCAGTAAGGCTTTCTTAATGTGCCAATACCTACTGTGTCATAGGAACTTGGTTTTTACTGTCTCGTCCAAAGGACAGGGAAAGTTAACTTCAACGCTTCGTGGATTTGAACTAATGACTTCATGATCAGTAGGTGAACACTTAATCACTGAGCCCCCAAAACTTTTGCTATCAAATCACCATTGAGTAAGGTGATACAATAGTTAGACATATAATAGACATGCTATCTTTATGATATGTGATACCTGTATACAGTCACATTGATATTGATTAGTCTGGCAGGTGCTTGTTTTTCATTAATTCATTTCATTCATTGAGTTCGCCTGTTTATATGATATATTTGGCGTGGTTTATTTCATTAGCTTTAGCCTCTGGACATGCACTATGTATCAACATGACGTATGATCTATATTGGGGAGGAAATGATCATCTTTGACAGTCAGTTGGAATTACGGGGCCTTGAAGGTGCAGAATAATGACAAGTTCATCCCTTTTCTTTTTCTGTATCTATATTTTCAGTAACAATCACTAGGTAGCATTAGATGTGCTATATTTAGTTTGTAATTATAGGTTGACCTTCAAGGCAAAGTATTGTATGATATACATGTATTTCAGTACTGCTTTCTCCTCAATGAAATATACATGTATAAAATAGAAACAATGTACATGTTTGTACAGTGAAACCTCGCTATTAAGACACCAAAATGACTGGCTAAAATTGGTCTGATTAAAGTGAAGCGGTCTACTACACGCAATTAAAAAGGATATTTGATTATAAAGAAGAACTAATCATGAAAGATACCCTACAGCAATAGAAATGTGTTTTTTCAAAAGTAGTCATCTCCCAAGACCATTTTTTATTTCAAGGATAGTTTGATCAATTTTTAGCTCACCTGAGCCAAAGGCTCAATTGAGCCATAGTCATAGCGCACTGTCTGTCAGCTGTCCATCCATGCATAGACTTTTCATTTTCAAATTCATCTTTAGAGCTTCGACAGGGACTTTGATGAAAATTTGCAGGGTTGAATACTCATGATACCCTGCAAGTGTTGTTTTTTTTTTGGTTGGATGCACCCAGGGGTGGAAAAGGGGCAGGGTCAGACAGGTTGGATGGGTACCTTACTTTGTGAACATTTTTCGTTGTTGGACATTTACAGCTAATGCCTCCTTATGCTCATATTGCCTGGGTGAGCAAAATAGGCCCATTTGGGCCTCTTGTTTATTGACTCAGAGCTGTCTTAATTTTTGTACCACAGTAGAATAAAGGAAAATTGGCATAGCCTGTTCTGATGAGACAGTAAAATACTATCATCCCATATGTTACATTATATATGTCTGCATGTCAAAAAACAATCACTGCTCAATGGCCATACATGTACATTGTAAGTGGTGAAAATAGGTCAAATTTGGACCCCCCCCCCCTGGAGTTTACAACATATATGTCATACATATATGTTTATTTGTTAATGATGCAAAGATGCTCATTTTAAGAGGGCTGATCTTTTGTGCTATAAGTTTGACCCCTTTTTGAAAGAATTCCTAGATGTTTATATATATGTACGATCAAGTCCATATATAGATGAATTTCCATATGGTTGGGTATTTATAAATAATTTCAAGAGCTACGAAGGGGATGCTATTAAGTCTATGAATTAATATTCTGTAACAATTCATAATTTCAACTTGGCTGAAAAAATACATGTATTTGTTGTCATGAAAAAATTAATCTATTGATTAATTTCTGTTTAAGTTTCTTATCGGAGTAATAACACGATATTGACAGCCTAGGTGTTACACGAGATTGTAAAGAATTCTTCATGACAAGAACAGTGATTGTCACACCTTTAATTATCAATGTCTCTGCATTCTCCGAACCAAAATGGCTTCAGAAGCTATGACTTCGTCACGATACTAGTAGTGTATATGAATGATTAAATATATATGGAATTATTTATATTTCATACTGTGCTTATTATATAACACGAGTAACACTGAAATCGTCAGTCGAACAACAAAAACACGAATATAAGAAGCTGTCGGTATCGAAGAATTCTATTGAAATTCTTATATTAGATCTATCGTGCCATAGTGTTTTGTGATATACCTGGAACCTTTGATATTTAATACTGTGCCGATTATAAAATGAGACAGATGGGAATCGTAAAATGTTTTGAAAAAAAAAATACAACATGATGAGAAATCGTCAGAACGATAATGGAATAATGTTCTTTTGAAATTCTTATTATAAATCTGCGATGCCATGGCTTTATGTGATATATTAGATAGAATCTTTGATATCCTTTATACAGCCTATTCTAAAGAGAGACGTACGGGAATTGTTAAATGAAAAAATGGAAGAAAAAAACCAACGCAAGACTATGTGAGTCTGTTAGTACAATGTATGAAGAATTCTATTTAAAATTCTTATTAGTAGATCTACCGTTTGAGGAATGTGTGCAGTTTATACCTATGTCTCTATTTATAATGAATCTGATTAATAACAAGAAAAGGCTTATGTCATCCCATAGTTGCTTTTAATGAGCTGCCTGGACGTTGATCTTCGAACTTATTACAGTACTGCATATGACACATGTAGCCACATGTATTTTGGTGTCAAGTCTCTATAAATGGCCTCAGTAGATATTTATCCATTTCAAACATCTTGAGGATTCAGATCAGGGAGTTAGATGAAAAAACAAAGACTGTTGATAATGTGGATATGGATAGGATGTTAAAACATAGGAGCTCCAGTGACGACAGTTATCTAAATAATATGGAGAGGCTAAAACTGTAAGTCTTTTTATTCAAGCTTTTCCTTGTGTTTGTTTGTCAGCTTTAACCAAGCTCATTTATGTGTGTATCCCATTGGAATTCCAATGGAACTTGTCTTGAAGAACTCCCTACCCCTTTGCCACCACAATAAGGTCATTCAAATTTTATCTTCTTTTAAATATATCTAATATTCCTCATGATAAGTTAAGTTTTACTTTTTATAAAAAAATTACAGTTGAACCTGTATGCATTGAAGCTAAGGGGTAGGGATGAATTTTTCTTTCAAATAAATAGGGTTTTCAGAATAACTGGGTTAAGTAATTTGGCAAAGAAATAAGAATTATTTCAAACTAAGTGGGATTTCACTATTTCAGGGGTCAATTTAAGTGGGTTTCATTGTATAGACAGCTAGGTAATATTTGCTACTACTGCAGCTGATTTGGGTCCAAAATGGAGACCCAGTAGTCATTTGGGTCTGGGGCCTTTGAGGTCATATCATATGTTGGCTAACACAATCCTTCATGCTCTTTTTGGGTCCAGGGGCTGCTATGGCTAATTGGTTACATGTACATATAGTGTGTTCACCTTCTGATCCTAAGGTCATGTGTTCGAATCTGAGCCATGCACACTGCAGTTTGATGTCCCTTATCTTTGAGATGAGACAATAAAAACTGAGGTCCTATGTCACCATTGGTGTCGGCACATTAAAAGCCCTCACTATTCTATGGCCATAAGTGCTGAGCATACATGTAGGTCAAATTTGTCACACTTTAATGGCATAAGTGATGTATCCATACAAGTGATAGATTCCAAAATGGGATATTAAACAACGATAAAACAAAACTTAAACAGTACATCTAACCAGCTATGACTTATGATTTTTATATCACATGTTAATTATCGGGGTTTTTTCTGTCATTTTATGAGATGGAGTCCCCTTTGCCCCCAATTTTTTCTTTTCCTTTTTTTTTTATTTCTCTGTTTTTGTTTTGTTTTTGGTGTTTGTTTTTTTTTAGTATTAAAATTTTGTTTATTTTTTTTTCTTGCATTAGCTGGTACTTTACCAATACTTTCCACCATTTTGAAAAATATGTTGAAAGTTTCTTTTTTTCTGAGGATAAAAAAGGACCCAGTAGTTTTGCCGTGATTACAAGAAATATACAGTGAATTAATATACAGTAGATCCAATTTATAATTAAATCGTGATATATCAAAATCTGGTTTAAATTTGAAATGATATTGACATTCCAGCTAGAATACTTAATTGGTTACTATTTTTAACCAACCTATATTGATAGTCCCCCTTTTGTGAGAGAAGAGTTATTCCCCTTTGGATCCATGATATCTGCAAGGCTCCTTCTGACATGCTCTTCAAAATAATGCATAATATACATGTACTGCAAACAAAAAGTAAACTGCATAAACATATACGATGGAACCTTGGTATATTGAAACCAAAGCGGAGTTGTTTTTTTTTTCTTTCAAATAAACAGGATTTTCAAAGTTACTAGGTTAAATGGGTAAAATAGAAGATACCAAGGGGCATTCCAAATAGAATAAGTCAACGACAGACAAAATTGTGGCCAAACAAAAAGGAGACAAACTTACAAACAGAAATACACAAAAAAATATTGTAACACCAACCCCACTAAAAAAACCGGGGGTGAGTTCAGGTGCTCCGGAAGGGTAAGCAACTCCTGCTCCACGCGTGGCACCTGTAAATTAATAATAAAACATAAAGACGGTAATTCAAAATCATTTCAATATATTAGGGATCAAAATAAGTTACTTAAACTGTATTTATATGTCTTAGATACAGCACAGAAATAGCAAATATGGGGGAAAATCAGCATTAATATGGTTTATGTGCACAATTAGGTATCAGAATTAATGTACAAAGAATAACCATGTATTTGTAGTTTAGGCTATTATTATCTGAATTGTGGGTGTACAAAAGTCACTATTAATAGCCCCTTTCTCATGCATAGGCAATGTATTTTTATGCCCCCGTAATTAGAGATTCGGTGGCATATTGTTTTTGTCCTATGTACATGTTAGTCTCAGTTTGTCTGCAAAAACTTTAACCTTGGTCATAACTTTAGAATAATAAGTGATAAGCTAGGCTTTCATATTTCACTAATGTATTCATTGTGATAATGGTTACTAAAAATTTTGACCTTGTGACCTTGCTCGCCGAGTTTAACCTACTTTTAAAAAACTTAAACCTGAACCATATCTTTTGAACTGTAAGGGATAGTTCTTTGCACATTTCACATATAGATTCCTCATGATCAGAGCTTTCATTTGATACCAAGACTTTTGACCCAGTGACCTTGACCTAGGAGGTTGACCATCTTTTTAAAACTGTATTGCAAAATTACTTTATTGCCATGTGGGGGCATCAGTGTTTCACAAACACATCTTCTTTGTAGATTAGAAATTAGTGCGAGGGAGTCATTGCCATGTTTCTGTAATTGGAAGAATGGTTCTGATAAGGAAGAACATCAGATAAACTCCTAGCATATGCAGTAATTAAATGATCAACTTGACTGTTACTATGGAAATGTTTACTTTGCCAATCAAGTTTCCATGCCAACCAGATATCCATAGCTTATATGTCCATTAATGAATATCCTGATTACTGATGTTTGTTTAAACAGTATGTTCAGCTTTATATGATGGGCATTGTCGAGAAATGTGATATGTTGTACAGACTAGTTGATTGGTTGTGTTGACTTGTTTAACATCCTACTCAAGAATCATTCACTTGCATGTATACGGGGGGGGGGGCTCTGTGGGCGAGTGGTTAGCATGTTCGACTGCGAATCGAAAGATCTGTGTTCGAGCTGCGTAGCGCCACTCCAAGGTTGCCCGTCCCTCTCTTTCAGATGAGACAGTAAAAACCAAGGTCAGTGTTACAGTAGGTGTTGGCACGTTAAAGAACGACCTCCCTACTCTACGGCCAGCAGTGCCGAGCATAGGCAAAATTTTTAGCCCTTCACTGGCATACAGTGACATCTCCATATGAATGAAATATTCTTGAGTGGGATGTTAAACAAAAATACAATCCATGTATACAGAGAAGTCACCAGTGCTAGTGAAGAGTAATAAATTTGCCTATAATGCTGGGCTCGTATTTTACCATGCTGACATCTGATGTCGTTTTTACTGTCTCATCCAAAGGACAGGAACAGACAATCATAGTGCATTGGGATTTAAACCCATGACCTTAGAACCAGAAGGTGAACACGCTATCCAAAGAGGCCCAGCCTGTTCAGATCAGTAAACTACTTCCTCTTCAGATCGTCAGATCATGGGTTCAAGCCTCGACAAGAGTTAGTGACAGGCTTTTCTTGTCCTTTGAATTAAGACAGTAAAAACAGGGCGGAGCCCGAGGGAAATATGACTTGTTGCTGGTAAACAAATCTTTATATTTCCCTCTAATCAGGGCAAGAAATTGTTTATTATACCAAAATATAGAACCAATAAAGACTATCTTCTTCAGAAACTACAAATTTGATATTGAACATAGGCACTGCCTATCGGAGAGCACATCGCTATACATGTATATTGTTTACATTCATTCATTGAGAGTTTCTGTCTTGGCTTATGACGTCACAATGTAAGAAACAAAGAGCCGAACAGCTAGGCGCACGAGAGGGT
>JACSZP010037017.1:5948-17065 GCA_016161895.1 Pinna nobilis | reverse complement strand
TTATTTTGAAAGCCGCCTTTAGTGTATAATTTTCATAAAGGTAAATTATATTGCTATATATGAGGACCTTATTCCAAATCAATATTTTCTATTCAATCTGGAATCTATCGGGGATTTTTTTATTGATATAAATGTACACATGCACACCGTCACACATACAGATACACTGACAAGAATAAACCCACACATGCACAGCCAAACACATACTCTTTGATCTACAGACAAAAATACAAAAACACAATCAGATTTCGACCGTGATTTTGCGGCTTACATGATATCCGTGTATGAAGCATTCTTCGGTACGGGTAATTCTACTTCCGCTGCCTCCGTCTCCCATCCAGCGTGGCTATTGGCCATCAGTAATCTTTCCACTGCGTTTGATACAATACTTGTCGTCACATTCTCATAGACTGGTTTCTCATTTCCAAAATATTTCGTTTCCAAGGTCCATTCTCCAAAGAAATATAGGTCATTTTTAAGAATGATCATCTCCTTCCTCGTTTGTAGGGTGTCCTGATTAATTCTACTCTCATTACAATGCGGTCCGCATGGTCCAGTTCTGAATTTCCATCCAGTCAGAATTTTAAGTTTGACCTAAATATCAAATGTTGATAGAAATAAGGTCCTCCTTTTAAAAAACCTATAGACAGCCGACTGGGTAATCCAGTTCGTACATCAAAAGAACGCCACTGTGCGGTTGTTCGTCCCTGTCATTCGAATGAGATAGTAAAAACAGAGGTTCTGTGTCACTATAGATGTTGGCATTGTAATGGACCCGCCCTGCTCTACAGTCATAAGTACCGAGCATAGGCAAAATTTGTCGCTCTTCACCAGCACACGGTGACGTCTTCATGAGTGAAATATTTTTGACTTGATCGGGACATTAAACAACAATATAACAACAACAACAACAACAACTTTAAAAGACAGCCAGAGTCACAGGGGGAAATTGATGGTTGCTTCAAAAACAGTGATGTATAATATAGATATATATATGATGACGCCTCTTTCCAGAACGTTGGGAGATATTTTGGAAGAAGACCAATATAACTAAGGTACAATTCTCTACACCATTGCCATGCAAAGAGTATAGAAAATGTGGATGACTTATAAGTAAAAGCAGTCAATGATCAGATACATGTGTACGCTTTTTATATTTATGCTTTGATCATCAAAATAATTTTTAATCTCATGCAAAACAGAATTGAATATTTTGTTGGTAAATTGACAAAACGACGAATAAAATGCCTTCTTAAAACTGAGTACTGTTGATTTTCCTTATTTCCTGATACTTCTTCTCCCTTAATTGCAAAGAAAAAACACAGGATGTATTTGCTAACTTATTTCAAGACTAAGAATTTTCACACGGAGTTGTTGAATCAAGTGGGTCTCTGATTACTACCGGCTTTGACATAAGTTAATATCAATAAAATTAGGAATGTAGAGAAATTTTTCTCATTGATTTTTCTTGGAAACGGTAATAATAAAAGGGATTCGGGCTCAAACAACTGAGGTAGAATTTTGGAGTTAATTGTTTGCCTTAAGAAGAGAGGATCGATTCAGAGTGCGACGTAACTTAGTTTCCCGTCCTTTGGTCGAAACAATAAATTACCGTGTGTTCCCGTCACCATTAGTCGTTGGCGCGTTCTAGATACGCTTAATGTCAACACATTTATTGGCGTTCCTTATCATCGATTCTCGATTGGGGATAAAATAATCATGAAAGGATTCCTCTGAAAATGGACACAATGAATCAAGTTCTGCTCATTTAAAGTCCAGTAGAGTATACTGGTTCATACCTTAATTGAATCTTGTCCATCGTATGCTTGATAGCTCATAGATCCTCCGTAGAAATGTCCACCGGAAGCAATAGATAAAATGCCGCAGTGAATGATAAGTTTGGCAATTCTCTGCATCATCAGATGCATGGTTAATCTACAATAAATTTAACAAGAAGACGAATTTATCTTAAAGGGATATTTAAAATTGCTCGTTCTAAAAATATTGAACGATTGCTGTACCAATTAGCAACGAGTTAAATTATTTGAATCATTCTTTGATATTAAGCAGTGCACTCGACAATCTTTGAATTTTGTTTTGGGTATGAGTGCTTAATTGCGCAGGAGAAACTTTTCCGCTCCCAACCAAGAGTAAAATATACACAACCACCAGTCTGGAAGTTGCGTTTTTAAAATATTCGCAAATTTAGAAATGTGTAAGGCAGATCTATATTACCTATGTCATATCCGTTGAAAACATGAGCAAAATAGACTTCTGGAGAAGATGGATTAGGGGCATGGGGAAGTGTGGAATAAATGCGTTTCAAAGTCGATAAAAACGATTCTTTTACCATGATAGTAACTCATCTATACATCCTGTTAGATACATGGACAAAAACGCCTGAGTTTCATGCGGTTTTATGTGAATTACCTGCCAGACTCTTTCAATAGGAATAAATACATTCTGATATATTCACACAATGTCACATCTATCTACCTGCAGAATTCATGTGAAAATAGGAAAATGAACGCAAATATCACCGTTTCCCGCATTAATGGCGATCTAAATATTCATTTCTCATGTTGTGCGTCATATTTGGGAACATATATCCATGACATAATTCCCATGTATCTATCACATGCTACTTGTTCCAGCACTATTGTATTCAGCTTCAATCAACTGTCAATTTTATCTTTACATTATTTTTTTCACATGGTAATTTAATTATTAAGTAACATTGATATCTCGAAGATTTCAATATTTGCATTAAAGTCCTGTGAAAGTGTGTTCTGTTGACTATCAACCGATTTTTTCCAATGATATTAGTATGACTCATGAAAGAATATCATGCATGACATTTTCTTCTATGCAATGTTTGTTTCTGTGTACTTGACATGGAATATATATGCAATCATATAATACCTGGGCGCTCTTACAGTAACGATTTCGAGAAGAATTGAGAAAGACAAAGACAATGGCATATACACAAAATTATTTCGTAAACGATATGGCTATGTAGTGCGTGAAATATAAGAATGTTTTGAGGAAAATGTAATAACATAGATTCCAAAAGGGGATTTTTTCGGCAATAGCGTCTACATGCTTACCTTCAAAATAATTAAAAATCAGTATATCATTTACAAGTTCATGCATCGCAAACTAGGAACCAATACGTTGAAGATAAGCAAAAAAGAAGTTAACCGGTCAATGTTGTTTTATAGTTTTATGCAAACTGAGAGTCCTCTTACCTTTCTTCACCTGGTATATCCTTTTACTTATAAACAGAGACACCGACACTTTTCTATATATACACAAGAGTCCTGGATTTTCATTCTAATTACATTTTTTAGCTAATTTAGTATATATTTTTTGCGAACAAAGTATATAACGGTATTTATAAAACAACATTTTTAGATAAAAGTAATACGTTTATCCATTTTTCTAATAATAAAAGATTGTTTATTGATATTTTCAGTCCAATAAACACATCTTGGACCCGTTTTATATTAAAGTATGATTAAGCTGCTATCAGAGGATTTTCTTGACCCAATTTTAATTATTTTCTTCGCTTTTTTTAGTTAAACACTGATTTTAGAATTTGATCTCCTATATATGTATTTTTTTCAGTTTTGCTGCAGTTATTCCTAGCTTAAAATGTCATATGTGCACCTGCAACTAAAATTTTACCAGTAGTCTGTGCCACTCTCAAAATCAGTTTATTAGGCATTATTTTCATTAGTGGAACTGTTCATGTTAAAAGCGCGTTTAGTTTGGCAACGGAAACACACAGAAATGACGTGAAATATGATAATTAATTATCAAATTCAAGCGTGTTAACTGTCATACATTTAGAGTAAAAATGGAATACGTATTCCAATAACAAAACGGAAGACGAACTGGTCTGACTGTGTGGGAATAATTATTTTAACTTTCAAAGCTGAATATCCGTTCGCCTTTCCGAATACCAGATAATGATGTTTAAAGTCACACAGCGCGATAAGGACCAATAACATTAGTATTTTTTGCAAATATTTAGAAACTAAGGCAACTGGGCAATTTAAAATCATTTATTCTTTGTACTATTACTACTATATTTAAGTGTAATGTCTTAAATAAGTGACTTACATTTGTAGTCTCCCTTTGAAAGTTCTTACTAAATACTTTTGCATTGTTCCTCTTCTAACCTCTTATGAGCTTGACAAGAGCAATAACTCCGCAAATTTGCTAATTATTAGTATTAATCAAATCCACATTATGTGTTTGCGCAATTACATTGAAGAGTTTTTCACCTGCAATAAGATATCTTAGATATTTTCGTCTATAGATCGAAAAACAGGAAGCAAGTCATTCTTATGTCTATGACTAGTCGTGCGAAATCCGTTTGTAGTAATTAATAATCAACATGGAGAACAGCCATGACTCCCATACGGGATGTTACCAGGTGTCTAGAGGCAGCGCATCGTGTCATCATGCTACACCAGTTACCATTGGACCATTCAAATTATAAAAAAGATATTTGTTTAATGTTTATACTGGGGATTTGAATAAACATATCGATTGTTTCGACGCATTTTTATTCATGAGCTCTAAATGATATATTTTGTTTCGAACAGAATGACATTTTTTTGCTTATTTTCGATATCGTAGGAATTCAATACAGTACAGGTAAAAACGGTTGTTTCGAGAAAATGCTAATACACGGGCCCAATTGACATGCCGATATACATATAAGTTATAATGAAATATCCATTTGGAAAAGGTATTTTTCTGAGAGAAAAATTATAATTTGCCTTGTGGTAATAGAGAAATCAAGTTATCCCTTGGTCGAGATAAGTTGCGTATGTTTCGACATGCCTCGGCATGGCCTAACTTGCCGTAAGCTTGACACTCGTGTTAGTGGATTTCTTTATGATCACCAAACAACACAGAGAGATTCTATTTATCATTACATCTCAGACAGATTATACATACGAGACAGTGAGCAAGGATCACGTGGGATAAAGCTCAATGACAGGTGTCATTATACCATTACCATACCGAGGAAAATAAATTAATAATAGAGAAAAATACGATGACTTGTACTTGATTGGCTTACCTCTTTTAATTACGGTTCAAAAAACTTTTCCTTGTAATGATATTCTCGGTTTGATTGGAAGTGGCTTTTACCTTGATCAATACGATTATTATTTTGTTTCTGTGTTACGCCACTCGATAATCTTTCAGTCATATAATGGTGGTCGGTTTTTATTGGAGGAGGAGAGAATCCGGTTACTAATAAACCAGGGAAGAGACCACCGGCCTTCCTCTAGTAAACTGGCACACTTTCTCATTTAATCAACTTAAGTTCTTTGAGGCTCGAACCTGCCCTGATTAGAGGTGAAAGACCGAGTGGTTTGAATAGCACTGCTCTAATCATTCGGCCTAGAAGGTCATATGAATAGTTAGATATGAAATATAGACATTATACCATATTAGGGCAGAGTCACAAAGAGATCACGCGAGAAACAACGGTTGTAATACTTCTGTCTTTTCTAATTTGTTTGGTTTTTCTTGTCATAATTTTTTTTTATTACGAGTAATTTTGTGAAGGAAAATTGTGACCCAATTACATTGCTTAAGCTTGAGAATGACTGATCTGAAAGCTGTTGAGTATTTCCTTTAAGAATGATTTTGTCGCTCTATTCTACAGACTGAAGATACTTCCACCAATATAAGTTGTTTCGGCTCTTCTTATTGCATTTCTTTCCATTTCATAGAGCATAGTCAAAATGAATAAACTTTAAGTTTTATGTGATACAAGTTCTTAAAAAAAACTAATGTATAAACAAACGGAATGTGTCTTGGCATACTACGCCTGTTCCAAATATTCAAAGGAAAACTCCTGATCTCTGAAAATAGCTCATGGTAAACATTCTTATATCACGTTAAAGTCGATAACGTTTGTACGGTACTTTTGTTTCTATTAGTGATGGAATGGCGCTAGGTGACTCTAGCCTGCGCTAACGTCAATTCAGCTAGAAGATTACGTACGAATTATGTTCCATCACCAGTGGAGATCCTAGTACCGCACAAACGTTTTCGGTTTTCACGTGGTACATGAATGTTTCCATTGATACATTTCCATTCTTTTTTGTCTTTTTAGTTTTACAGAATCAGTTTTGTTTTAAGGTATTGTAAAAGTATTTTGTTAAGATTTTCATTCGATACTTTGGTATAATAACCCGAAAAAACCATTATAAACTCATAAATTCGAAAAAATTAAACTACAGATAATACTCTAGCCAAAACAAAGGAGCTGTTCCCAAACAGCGACGTTGCACATAAAATAAAAAATTTAAAAAAAAAAACACGAACCCCACCAAATCTTAGGTGAGTCCAGGTATTCCGGAATGGTAAGCATTATCAGAAATATAGACAGTGCTGTATCCCTTGATTTAAAAGATGCTCAACAATTTAAGTAATATTGTTAATTTGTTTAATGTTCATGGCAAGCAATAATATAGCCCCGAATACTGGGACTGACAAAAAAAGTTATAATAATAGATTTTAATTTTTTAGAAATAGCTTTTTAAAAGCCAAAACCAATAAAAGGTTAAACTTTTCTGATCAGTGATTTTCATGATTTACGGTTTTTATCAGAGAGAGAAAATCTATATTCAACAGTTATCCTAAAAAAGATAATTTTGGGTTATCATTTTGAACAACTAATATACGTTTCACCAGTACTGAAATTGAATATTCAATCGACATTTCCGTTAATCCGTGTCTTTTATGATTCTGTATAAAGAAAATCTGACTGTCAAAACTGTTGAAGTATTCTAAAAATGCTTCATCTTTGAAATTAGATAGGGGGCCTTAACGACCTCTTGTGAGCAGGTTGTTGCCTTTGACACTCAAACATTAAACATTATGCAAATATTGTCAAAACTCTAAGTTGAAACGAGATTTAAAAATGTCAAAATATTTTGTTCGTTATCGACTCGTAAAATTCCTAATACTGNNGAGAGAGAGAGAGAGAGAGAGAGAGAGAGAGAGAGAGAGAGAGCTTGGGCTTTTGTATTTTCATTTTGTGTTTTCCGTTGATAGTCAATTCGACCCTTGGATCATCAATTTCACGTCACCTCACGTCATCTATGCAGTGCCCATATTACATATTCTACTCCCAATCAGTAATCTTTTCCACAATTGCTGAGCTGATTCATCTTTGCTGCTTACTATTGATTTTACAAAATAATTATAGAGGAATGCAGAGAAACCAAAAAAACGAGAAGAAATGGAGAAAAAAGATTGAGAAATACAGCACACGAGTGGAAGTCATTGTGTTATGGCGATATATATAACTACTTAATACATCGTCGATGACACGACAGCGTCTTATCTGATCCTGAAAAATCAAACTAATCCGGACTTGTATTGTATGAAAATGGCTTTACAGGGATTACCTGAAATCCGCTATTTTAATTAATTTTTTAACAAAATGTAATTCATCGACAATTAGATTTAAAGCGGTGACGAGGGATAACAAAATCAATGTTGTATCAAAACTCTACGCGTGTCTTTTCTAAAAAAAAACTATCGTTCTATGACCCATTATCTATTAGCCTATCCTTTAGAGACCACAGCCAAAAAGTATCTATCTATCTATCTATCTATCTATCTATCTGTCTATCTATCTACTCATCTATTTTCTTGTCGGTTCGATCATCCGTCCCTCGGCCTGTGTGTATGCGTGCATACATACGTAGATTGGTAGCTAGATAGAAGGGGAGGCCGTTAAACATGTAGGTATATATGTTTGATTGTACGTATGTCCGGCCATTAAGCAGTAAGGGTTCTTTAACGCCCTACATCTACTTTGACGTAAGACCAAGTCTTTTCTGTTTAAATTAATGAACAAGAAAAAGGCAACGGCCTCTGGCGGGTGGATTCCGACCCATGTCCTCACTGAAATAATGATTCCTCAAGAGTAAATATTAACAAAACATTTTTCATAAAAAGTTAAAGAACTAAGCAATTATCTAGTCTTTTATTTATTTTCATCAAAATAACGTTCCTGTATATCAAACTAACAACTGTATATAGTATGCCGTCTATGGCAGGTACAAATTGAAATGTAGAGTGTGATCACGTGCCCAGGAATAAAGAACAAGGCTTAAATATACTTTCATCCGAACGACAATAAATCCAACGCTTCATTTTCTGGTGGATAACTACTGTAAACAGATTTTCAAAGTAAGATTTTGTCATTTTTTGAGCATTTTCAGGAGTCCAGACGATTCATTTGGACTTTTGGGAACAAAACTGACTGATTTCATCAAGTTCCACTGGATTAAAAACATATCCGTCGTTTTAATTAGCATACATATAAAGGATAATTTATTTGAATAATAGAGAAAACGTTTGAAAATTTTTCTCTCATCGGTTACCCGCTCAATAAAAAACGACCTATCACTTGTAAGCTTACGCTGGCAATAAATTAGTTAACGGAACGGAAAACGGTCTGAGGCCGCATGGGGCGCCTTTCTTCTTTTCTGTAGACCGCGTTTGCATGTCATCTAAAGAAAATATTTTCACCTAGTATAAAAGATACGTGCACATTTATTAGCATTTTTTAAAGTTTGTCGGTAAAGACAAGATAAATGGTTTTTTTATTTTTAACTTTATTGATCTGTTAGATTTTTTCAACTGAGGACTGTATCTATACCTGAAATAACTGAAGGTGGACGGAACCAATTTAGCTAATTCTGAAGATTTGCTCCCAGTGAGAGGTCCTATACGTGCATACAATGTCATTTTCACCAAATATCGGCTAATCCAAGGAGGGCATGGCAGATTAAATGCATGTTTTAACAATAAAACACAAAACATCCTAAGTACGTGACACATAATACAATGCACACATATTTTTTAAAGTAAAAACTATCTAAAATTCTTTGTCTGTCTGCCTGTCTGTTTGCCTGTTTGTCTGTCTCTCTGTCTCTCTTTATCTATCTATCTATCTATCTATCTATCTATCTATCTATCTCTCTGTCTGTCTGTCTGTCTGTCTGTCTGTCTATCTATCTATCTTTCTGTCTATATATCTATCTGTCATTATTTTTTCTTTCATCTATCTATTTCTGTTTCTGTCTTGTTTTTTCTCTAAGACAGCATATATTTGCAAACTGATTTTTACAATAATTATACTTTCTGATTTCAGATATATCACTGGGACATATCACAATCATTCGTTTGAAACTCTCTTTCAAAACTGAAACATTTGGCAATCAATTTAAAAAGTTATGTGTACCATGTCAATATGTGGATATAGATTTTAAAGATCATAAGAGGGCTTTTGATATAGGTTCAACGCGACAATATTTCATCGATATGATAACATGCGGTAATTCTATAATCTGATTCCTAAAGGTATCTTCCTTTGTAAATGGACAAGATAATAATTAATGTCAAATCAATCATTTGAAAAATCAATGAGGGATTTAAATTTAAATCTAAGTTTAAACTTTTATTCCGCGTATATAAGTGGTTTTTATTTCAGGTAAACATCCAAAAAGAATTGTCAAGCTATGTAGACAGAGAACAAGGTAATACTTTTTCTATCGTTTAATTCTTTGATTAACATTCCTAACCGGATGCATTTCATTTGCTACATTTTTTTCATTAATTGTAATTTTAACTGAAAAAGTATGAAAACATATCAACAGCAAAAGGTACTAATTGTTATAAGAGCCCAAATTGTATTTAATATTTTAGAGAAATAAAGGTGTGTATCTAATACAAGTCCACATAGTCTTAAAGTCAAGAAGAATGGCTCAAAATACTTCTGCCACCGTCGATAACACTGCACCGAGATAAATCATAAATAAAAGATATTAATCAATAAATATCGCTTTCTTAATTAAGTCTTAATTAATGACTTACAAATACGTATAAAGTCGCCAACGATGAACTTTGTGCAAGATTGTTTATTCGAAAATATTATGGAACCATTTTACAAAAATATCTTACAATTTTTATATTATTAGAAGTCAAATTACGCAATTTTAAGTAATAATAATTCTTGAATTAAATTATTTTAAGTTTGGTGACTATAATGAACATGTAATAAAAGTTGTCTCGAATACTGTCAAATCTGCTTCATACATCAACGTACACCTAGAGATAGACAGCGATGGCCGACTGAAAACCAAACTTGACGATAAAAGAGGAAACTTTTATTTAACCATTGTGAACTTTTCATTTTAATGTGACACTATTCCATTTCTTGATAGAGGGTTATTACTGATAAAAATAGCTTCTTAAACACGGACAAATGATTAGATTGAAGTCATCACTTCCAGAGTTTAACGGTCTCCACTTTGACCTGGTTGACCGATTTTACAGATGATGATGGATATATTCCCTTTGTCATACACCTAACTCCGTCCTGCCTTTACCGTTTACGACTATCACTGAATTAGACATTTCCCTGGATCCGAAATATAGGTGATACGACGGGTGCCACACGTGGAGTAGGAGTTTCATACCCTTCCGGAGCACCTTTAGTGGGGTTCATATTACTGTATTCTTACTTTAAAGTGGAACTGTGTTTCTCTTTTTATTTCAGCCACGATTTTGTCTATCGTTGATATTTTTAATTATGTATTCCGGTTAGTATTTTCTTCCTCCCTTTTTGATATGGTTATGTCGCCAATTTTCTTGAAAATTTTCAAAAGTTAAACATGACTATCTTAAATTTCCTTCCAATGGCAAATGCTAAGATGGCAACTGCTAAACGTGTCTGCTTAGAGTTCCACAAGTCTGTTTTAGGTACTCTTGCACCCTAGCAATTGTTTTTGGGGGTTTTGGGGTTTGGAAAATATATCATATAAAAGTTCACAACTCCCTCTTTCCATAGAAGACACATAATTTCATTTTCCAATTATTTCTATAAATAAACATGGTACGTAAGTAAGTAAAGCGTGAAACTATCACTACAAAATCTTATTTCACGAGAAAAAGCGTACTGGTATACAGAAATTCTTTATTTTCAAATTGATATTATATCCAAATCCAATGAGAAAAACTACACAAAATTTTTGGTTTTCAAATCATTTTGATACGAGACAATTTTTTTT
>JACSZP010037016.1:0-18679 GCA_016161895.1 Pinna nobilis | reverse complement strand
CATTGTTTGTTATTTACATCTCACAGCATTTGATTGTTATTACATCTCATAGCATTTGTTTGTTATTACATCTCATAGCATTTGTTTATTACATGTATCAGCATTTGTTTGTTATTACATCTCACAGCATTTATTTGTTATTACATCTCACATCATTTGTTTGTTATTTCATCTCATAGCATGTTTGATATCACATCTTACAGCAATTGTCTGTTATTACATCTCATGGCATTTGTTTGTTAAGCATCTCAGCATTTATTATTACATCACATGGCATGCTTGTTATTTCACTTTGCGGCATTTGTTTGTCCTTCCATCTAACAACATCCTTGTTCCACACCTCACTGCATTTGTTATTTCATCTCAAAACTTGTTATTACATCACACATCATTTGTATTTCTGTTATTTAGGCATCTGTTTGCTGTTACATCTTCAAAACAGATAAACCAAGCCATGCCTCTAACATTAGTGGCACTATGACAAACTATTGTAACTCCATGACACAGCACATGCTCACTTTGCCTTTATCCTACCTGGTAGACAAAGCATCATCGTCATCTTCCTCCTCATCATCATCATCATCTTTTGACTTTCCTTTCTTTTTCTTATTAGACTTCTCCTTTTCTTTCTTATCTTTTCCCTTCTGTTTGTTTTTTCCTTCATCCTCCATTTCCTCATCTTTAGACTTCCCTTTCTTTCCTTTATCCTTCTTCTCTTTCTCTTTTGTTTTTCTGTCTTTCTCTTTTTCTTGGTTTTTCTTATCTTTTGCTTCTTCCTCCTTTTTCTTACTCTTGGATTTTTCCTTTTCTTTTCTTTTGTCCTTCGGATCTTCATCTTCATCCTTATCTTTAGATCCTCCAATTTCCATTATGTATTCCTCAAACTCTTCTTCTGTAGCATCATCATCGTCATCATCATCATCATCATCATCATCAAGGGACAAGCCATCCATGTCAGGGGTGGGTGTTCTTTCTTTTGGATCGAGGAGGACTGGGATGGCATGTGCCTCATTATATGGTAATAACATAGGAACTCTGTCTGTCATTCTAACAGGCTTAAAAATTCTTCTCTTTTTTGTTAGCTTAGGAACTTTATGATATCTGAAAAGCAATCTTATACAGAAGTGGATGTCCTCTGGTTGTCAGATGGATGGTTGTATTGATGTTTAACGTCCCACTCAAGAATCTTTCACTTATATGGAGACGTCTACATGTGCAGGTTCGGGTCGACAAATTTTGCCTATGCTCTGAACTTACGGCCGTAGAGCAGGGAGGGTTCTTTAACATGCCAACACCTACTGTGACTTGGGACCTCGTATTTTACTGTCTGATCCAAAAGACAGGGACAGTCAGGGTTAAACCAATGACCTTACATTCAGAAGGCAAACACACTAACAACTAGGCCAAGGTCCTCTGGTTTTGCAGCAGGGTATCTTGATTCTACCAATCTTTTCAGTGTATTATCCTCATTCTATTATTTTTGTTCTCTTATCATACAAAATATATTTGTATTCTTTTGTGTTTATTGTAAATTTTTCCAACACTTTTTTTTTGGAAAAAGGAATATGTACATGTATGTATATTTCATACTTACCTGACTTATAGTCTGAATTATTCCAGATGTCATGTCAGCTTCAAATGTACAATACTCACAGAACACACAGCAGTGATGTCAAATGTCATATGATACAAAATGGCAATAAAATAATAAAAAAGAAAGTAAAAACTAATACAAATATAAAACAAAAACCGAAGAAATATACAAAATAAACTACAAAATCCCTCCTCCACTGTGATCTATAGAAAAGTGGATATGGAATAGACTAAATTTAGAAGAAAAAAAATAACTGTAAACTATAAATAAATGTGTAGGAGAGATTTTGAAAATATATTTGTGTTGATATAAAGGACTGAGTAAAAATTGAATTACCTTGCTATAGTAGAGGCAGTGGGCGGAGGAGGGATATAAGGTGAGACAGGTTTAGCCTGAGGAGGCGGAGATATCTGAAATGATATTATAAAGAATTTAGTTCTACATTAATCTACAGAATACACAAACACATGTAAAATGTGTATACTTTATATGTATAAACACACAAAGTATGTGCCTACTTTTTATGTATAAAACACACATAAATGTGTCTACTTTATATGTATAAACACACAAAATCTATGTTCTAAGTAAATGTATGTGAGCTGTTAGTAAACCTACATGTATCATAACCTAATGTATAAAATGGATCAATCTACACACTCCTCCTAACACTTCCTGACCATCTTAATCAAGTTCATGTAAGTGTGTTTATAAAATGAAATATTTCATTTATTCAACTAAAATGTTCCTTAGCAAAAAAAAAAATAAAATATCATGTCCTGACACACTTCATTTGATATTTCTCAAATTTGTACAATGTCTGACGTACACTGTACTATTACATGTTTTGTTTGGGAGTGTCAATTTGGTTTATACCACACTCAACAGTCATCTGGTCATATAGTAGCTGCCAGTTTCTACTGGAGAAGAAGAGAACCCAGTTATATTTGCACCCCAGAAGGGACAACCAGTCCTCAACAAGCTGGGTGGTTGGTTGTATCGTTGTTTAGCACCCCACCAAAGAATCTTTCACTTATATGGAGATGGCAGTGAAGGGAGACAAATTTACTCTATATTGTGCACTTATGGCCTTGATCAGTGAGGGTTCTTTAACATGCCGACACCTACTGTGACACAGGACCTCAGTTTTTACTGTCTCATCCAATAGACAGAGAAAGCCAATCACAGCACGATGTTGATTCCAACTCATAATCTGAAGGGAAACACGCTAACGCTGTGTCGAGCACACACGCGCCAACCCCAGCAAGTAAACTGACTAACTTTCTCACCTAATCAACCAAGATTTTAATACAGGCTATGAAAATTTGTTGTTTTTTTATTTCATATACTAGTATACAGACATAAAACTAGACTTTGAAGGGTAAAATGAAACATGAATTCTCTTTTTTTGGTAATGTACTGTATCAGATTGTTAACAAATGTTGAGACAAATCAAGTCAGGCAGATAAATTTATTGTAATTGGCAACATTTCATGAAATATCCTAATACTACATTTTTCTTTTACATGAAAAGATCTCTTTTATATATCTCTTGTTATCAGTTACATTTCAAAGATTTCAGGAATTCAATCTAAAATATGAAATAAGCCAAACAAGGCATTGACACTATTTTTTGCAAGAATATTAATTGTTTATTTTACTGCAACAAGCTAAGCATGTGCTATGTGCATTTACTGCATTGAAAGTGAAAACAAAGAAATACACACTACATGGCAATGTAACTTACATTTGGTTGTCTATACTGTTGATAGTTAGCAGCAGAAATATTTAACATAGACTGATACTCGGCATCCCGCATATTGACCACTCTGTAATATAACTCACAATCCCCAAACTGAAATTGAAGAAAATCTTAGGGTAATCGTTTTCTGTGGTGTTTATTTATTGTTAGCAAATTAATATGCCTCTAATCAGAGAATGTGCAGTGGGACCTGTCATTAGAGACAGCTCATGGAGATACAAATGTACAATATATTAAATATTGCTTAAAATAAACTCTGTCTTAAGAGACCATCTCTCTTTAAAGACCACATTTTCATGGCTGAATGGGTGGTCTCTCAAAGCTTGTTCTTATGTTTTCATCGGGAATGTAACTAATTCATGTAGAATATTATACCTTCTGTATCAAATAATTTTTCTTCATTGCTGTTATTTTGTATGTTGATGTATAACTTGAAAAATGTCGGAATACCAAAATACACTTCCATTTTTGCAATTATTACAACAGATTCATATTTCTCCATGTCTGTCTGTCAACACCTTAGGAAATTAGAAACAGGTTTTAGATATTTTATCACAATAAAAAAAACTTTCATAAAACATCCTGAAAGTGAGAACAAAGCACCATTTGCAAAATAACGTACATGCCCAAACATTTTCAATAATTAAAAGAATTTGGAGAAAGTGTGACACACTGTAATGTGATTACCAGTCTTGAGGATCACAAACCCCAAACTGATGACATCATATGTCCTTGTACCCTCAGTCATAAAGTCCATAAAAATAGATTTCATAAAATTAGGTAGTTATACAATATATATGTGCCATATACACCTATTTATTCATGATGGAACAATGTCAACTGATTTCTCAAGCCACTTTAACAATTGACAATTGTGCCACTTTAGTTTTTCATTGTGCTCATTTTTACCAGTCTCGTTTGAGATTAAGAGAGAGAGAGATACAAACCTGTGGAATGTTTTGTAAGTGACTAGCATGTAAGAATGGTTTGATGGGAACATTTCTGAAGGGAATGCGGAACTTCCCAGCTATCAGTTGTCCACTGTTGTCAAACACAGGCACTTTTGTCCAGCCTCGTGTTATAAGACTATGCTTGTCATACTCTGAGGCTGGTCCTCCTGATGTCTGAAGCTCCACAACAATACCAAGATCAGACTGGGATGGACATCTACAAAGAAAATAGAATATCAACAAGTGTTTGATTGTCAAGTGATATATTCTAGTTTAAAGTTTCTGTGTCCACTGGAATGAGACGTACTGGATATGTAGGGGTTCAAGCCTCGCAGGAATCCAATTTGATAATGTGAGAAAGTCTGCCAGTTTATTTTCAGATTTAAACTGTTATTTAAACATTTGGAACAGTTTATTTTCCTGTGGTTTCTCTCTGGGCACATTTGTAACTGGGTTCTCTCCTTCACCAATAAACACTGGCTGTATGACTGAAAGATGACTGAAAGATTGTCGAGTAAGGTGTAAAATAAAACAAACTTAAAATCATACAGGATCTGTAGCACATTGATGACACACTGGCATTTAAATATTCAGTTTGTACAGACAGATCAGGGGAAGGGGAGAGGACTGCCGATTACTCGCAACTTATTTTACTGTGGATATATTATTCAAGAGTGACATTTTAGAAAAATGTGACAACACAATTTTTTTTTGAGCAACAGACTAAGTATGCATTGATTTCAATATCTTTAGACTTGAACTTTGAATTTTTTATCTGGAATTATCATAATTATTGGATAAGTGATATAACAAGAGGCCCATTGGGCCACATGGCTCATCTGAACATTTCACAGAGATGCATATTTTTGGATTTATAATGTGTCACTATTGATAGATATAGACAAAGATGAACCTCTCATTTGTTAAACTTTAGACTCCTATTGTGGCCCATCTTGACCCTGGGGGCCATCATTTGAACAAACCTGAATCTACACTATATAATGAAGCTCCCATATTAATTTGATAAATTGTAAAACTACTGTTTTTGAGAAGAAGATTTTTAAAGATATTTTTGTATATAAACCTATGTTAAACTTTGGGCCCCTATTGTGGTCCCATCTTGACCCCAGCAGCTACCATTTGAACAAACTTGAATGTACACTCTATCAGGATGCTCCCATATAGGTTTATTGATTTTTGGTCCAGTGGTTCTAGAGAAGATTTTTTAAGACACCCACCCAATTTTTTATATTTCTCAATTATCTCCCCTTTGATAAGGGCCTGACCCTTCATTTGAATAAACTCGAATCCCTCCACCCAAAGATACTTTGTGCCAAGTTTGGTTGAAATTGGCCTGGTGGTTCTTAAGAAGAAGTCGAAAATGTTCAAAGTTTACAGACAGACGGACAGACAAATGTTGAAACAGACGGACAATGGACAAAATGTGATCAGAAAAGCTCACTTGAACCTTTGGTTCAGGTGAGCTAAAAAGATGAAAGATTTTGTTAGAGCATACTTAGGAACAGGTTGTCGTGCACCAATCACAGCGTTTGATGTGTTCTGCATGTAGGTGGCTCTGGTGGCTGGTTCTGTGTATACAGTAGGCAGTAGCGTAGGTTCTCCCATTGCTGAGGAACTGCTGTGCAGACCACTGATCAGTCTACAGGCTGTAACTTGTGGGTCCAAGTTTAAGACAAAATCATAGAATATGATGAATCCAGCACTGTAACAAAGAAGAACTCTCCAGGATGAAAAACACAGAAAGCCTACAATATTTACACGTTGTGTGTAATCAACTTACCTCCATCGTCATGCCAAACGATTCTCTGAACAAAACTCATGGCCAAAGCATTTTTTTTTTCTTTCTTTGAATAATTTAAGTGTTTCACAAGATGAAATGAACTCAAAAAAATGATATCTTGATTTTCAACACTTAGAAATCAATTCTCCTCTTTTTTTATTTTACAGTTGATAACGTTTAACAATTTTTTTTATCACAAATACTTATCAAGATCCAACTCTTGGCTTCGCTTGTTCATGTCGATATTGTTGCAGTATTTAAAAAAAGATGCAGATAATGACTAAAAATCAAAATTTGCAAATAAAATTCAATCATTCTTGACATTTAAGTCAGCAATAATAGCCAAAACCCTTCATAATTTTTTTTATTGACTTTATCCTATGGAGACATGAAACTTTTGTCTACAAGGTCTATCATGAAGTTGACTAATAGATATAAAAATAGATGTACTTGTACTGAACAATCTGAAGGTTTGACGCTCACACTAGCATCTGCAATGCTGCCAATGCCCCCGTCACACCTAGACATGTTGGCCTGACATTTCCAGTGTAAATGCATCTGAGAAACATTGGAATATGAAGCTACAAATATATCTGTTTCTCCATCATTCATCATATGTTTGTATTGCTCAGCATAAGGTGGGTTACGCAGAGACACATAACATTTTCATTCTGATGTAGGCTTTGGCCTGTACACTGGGCATATGCTGGCCAACATGCTTAGGTGTGATAGTATTACAATCATTTATGAATTATTCACCCATACACATCATTCAATCAGGAATTGTAGCAGCATTACACTGGAATTTATCTACCTTTGATTCAAAAGATAAATGTAAAAAGGAGCAAATAACTCTGAGTGGAAAAATAATTTATTGAAAATTTGGAAAAAACTGAAACAAAAAGAAACCTTTTTTATGATTTCAGAAAAATAGTCAAATGGAAGTATAATTCGTAAGGAAAAATTAATTCAAGCCATTGAAAAATGATGCCTCAATAGTCTGGAGATGCACACATTTTTGTTAACAGATTTTAAGTGAGAAAAGAAAAAAAACTCATAAAATACAAACATGTACCATTTATTTCTATTTAAATACACATATAACATTGTTATAATTCCTTAAATATGTTTTACATAAAAATAAAAAATAAAATTCAAACTGAAACACAATGTATCTATAAAACAAAGTATAATTCCTGTAACGCCCATAGCTTTGTATTATTTTTGGGGGGGGGATAGAAATCTCAAAAAGGTTACCGGGTATTTATTTCAGAGGGTTTCAGCAGACATTCTTCTGTAAATGTAAAGAAACACTGATGAAACATGATACTCTAGAGCCTGTCTCAAGAGACAAAATAATAAGAGACTACCTGTCTTGAGAGACAACAGTCATGAGAAACTATCATTCTAAAGAAAGCAATATCATGAGATCACCTATCTTTAGAGACCATCTGTCATGAGAGATCATCTGTCATGTGAGACCACCTGTCTTGAGAGACCACTGTTATAAAAGATGACATGTACCTGTCATCAGAGACTACCGGTACCTTTATGAGAGGCTACCTGATTTGAGAAACCACTTGTTGCTAGAGTTCAATGATTTTTTAAAAACCTAATTCATTAAATCTGTCATGATTGAGAGACCACCTGTTTTGAGGGACCATATTTCCTTGACTATAGGGATGGTCTCTCAAAACCGATTCTACTCTATTTGTGGAGATACTCTACAGTCTGGTAAACTGCACAAGTCGTTCTTTTCTTAATGTACAGTGGAACCTTGCCTTAAGACCACCTCACTTAGGAGACCACCTCGCTACTGCATGTAAGACCATCAGAATTCAGTCTGTTTATCAGTATTTTAGGCTATTTTAACCTCACTTAGGAGACCAACTCACTAATCAGACCAAATTTAGCTAGTAACTTAGGTGGTCTTAATAGCAAGGTTCCACTGTATATGGCTATTACTGCTGACAAAATGGCCACTGATATAACATTAGTGTATGTATTTAATATGAATAAGCTATTCTTACACTTGCTGAAACCAAAATCCCAAACTGACTTTGATTGACCATATGCAAAAACTTACAATTTTGTGAAAAAATGTTATGTACCGGAACATGTAGATTTACTTTGCAAAATAAATTGTTTTCTATATGTGGCATAAGATTTCTAGAAGCTACCCAGAGAGAGCCAATGTATCCTTAAAGTAATTAAACAGAAAAATGTACAAACATACAAATAAATGGATAAAATGGGCATTAAGACATTTCTAACTTGTCAATATACATACATAAAGTTCAAGATGCCTAGCACAACACAAAGTTAATCTCTAATAATGCATCCAACTCTGATACATATACATGTATGTAGGCTTATAAGGTCCCTCCTCTGCATAAACAATTTTAATTCCTTTACACATTTATGGGCAAAACTTCTTAATTTTAACTTCCTAAATAGATCAGTCACATAAAGTTTTGATGGTAACAAACAAGAGGCCCAAATGGGCCTAAAACGCTTGCCTGAGTAATACGAGCATAGACAGGGATTAAAGACATTATCTGAAAAGTCAAAGATGCATTCAGTTTTTCATTCTATGAAGCTCCTCTGATGAAGAAGTTTTTCAAAGGAGGGGACCCATCCGAATCTATTTGACCCCGCCCCTTTTCAACCCCTGGGTGGATCCAACCGGAAAACAACAACACTTGTGGGGGACCATGAGTACTACAACCCTGCAAAGTTTCATCAAAACCCCTGCAGTGGTTCTGAAGAAGAAGTCGAAAATGTGAAAAGTTTATAGACAGATGGTGCGCTATGACTATAGCTCTCTTGAGCCTTTGGCTTACTAAAATAGCACAATTGAGTAGTTTGGTTCAAAATCATGGCTGCAAAATCATTGTGCTGAATTGTAAATATTTGACAAAATATTTTGTCATTCATTTCTCCTTACCGAAAGTCATGCAAAACAAAGCACAAATAAGTGAAATGAGCTGAGCTGCTGAGACTCAGTAGTCAGCATGTTTGCCTTCTGTTTATAGGGTCCTGGGCTTGAATCTGCAGACTTGGCTAATTTCCTGTCCTTCAGACAGGTCCCATGTCACAGTAGGTGATTGGACGTTAAAGAACACTTGCTGTTTTAAAGCTATAAGTGCTGAGCATAGGTCAAATGTATAGATCTTGACCGACATATGGCGATATCTCCATATAAGTGAGAGATTCTTGAGTGGGACGTTAAACATCAGTTCCACCTATTACCTCCTCTTATATGAGCTTACAGGTGTGTGCACAACAGCACACCTAAAGGTAAACAAAAAAGTACAAAAAGCTAATGCCAAATTTCAAAACAAAAGAAAATAAAATAATGAAATACAAACTATATACAGATACATTATATAGCTTCATTTGCTGCTAAATAAACTTACATTCCTCTCTCAAGTTCTGATTAGAATCAGATTCAAACAATGCGACGTCGCCATGAAGGCGGGAAAGATAATAATTGCAGAAACATTACACTTCCTGTTGCACTGATACACTGGATACACTCTACTTAACATGATCTATGGATTAAACAACACTTTTCAACGATTTAATGACTGCTTTCACCTTAATAATTCTTTACATAATACAAAGTTTCTATTGTAATTGAATTTAAACTGAAAATTTAAAACATCACACAATATATGTAACACTATCACAGATGGTTCGGATAAATATTGCAAGGACGGATTTGTTGATCTCTATTACATTGCACAATAAACCTAGTGGACACTGGATGGCAGTTTGAATTTTGAGTTCCAATTCAGTTAACAGGGCCAAGACTGCAATGTCAATCTTATTCTTTTATCCAACAGACTTTTATTGCGTACATTTTATTGCAACAAAACTGAGACATTCAACACATAATAATGAAAATAAAATAAATATTTTGAATTGAAATTTTAAAACGTACATGTATTTGCATAAATTTGAACAAAGTTAATGAATTTAAATCTGGGAAAGGCTAAATTAGATTTGAATGATAAAAATTTAAATCGTAATCTTTTTCTACTTATGGAGGCAAAAACAAAAGAGGAAATACAGCCTACATAGGATTTTATCTTTCTGCCTTTCACAGGAATTATAAAACATGTATTCAAATTTACCTGAGGTTACTTGAATTTGCAATTTCACAGATAAAGAAGTAAAAAGTAACATGCAAGAGACCCAAGGGGCCTTCACAGTCATCTGAGTAATGAATTTGATTGAAATTGGCCCACTGATTGTGAGTTCTGATTACCCAATGTTCGTCCCTGACAAATTTTGGCCCACTTGTTCCTGAGAAGATCCAAAAATGGGAAATCCTATAGTAAGCCTATGCAAAATGTTTAACTCCAGGTCAGGGCCAAAAGTGACCACAGGGCCATCTGTTGAACAAACTTGACCCAGAATGATGCCATATTCCATAAATTTGCATATTTGGCCTTGTACTTTCAGAGAGGAAGATTTTTAAAGTTGCAAAATTAGAACCTTTTTGGTCCTAGGGCAGGGCAATTTTTGGACCCAGGGAATGGTTTGAAAAAACTTGAGTCCCCATCACCCAATGTTTCATCTCTGGAAAATTTTGTTGAAATTAGCCCACTGGTTTCTGAGAAGAAGTCAAAAACATCAAAATTTTATGTACAAAGGACGATACACAAAAATGGACAGGAATGGATTGCAATAATAAATAATTTACTCAGGTGACCTAACAATACGGTGTACATACATTTATTTGTGTCTCACTGGAGAAAAACTAAAATAGGCTTGGTGTTAAAAGACAAAAAAAATTGATTCGGGAAAATAACTCTTACAGATGCTCAAATGAAAGTCACCATGACCTTCTGTCTTCAAAAATCAGGAAAACAGATTAGACACTGACAATTTTTCTCAAGTCAACTCTGATGGTATGCTGTATTGTATACATACACAGAGGTGACTATTTTCCCTCTTTGCATGTACATGTACAGTGGAACCTCATCTCTCAAGACCATCTCACTTATAAGACAACTTCGCGATTAAGACCTTACATATCAAGTCTGTTTACAATTATTCTTAACTATATAAAACCTAACCAAGGAGACCACCTCACTAACCAGTCAATTTTAGCCAATTTCTTTGGTGGTCTAAATAGCAAGGTTCCATTGTCTATGTATCGTTATTTATACACTGAAATATATTTATATTTACATCTATAGTATACACAGCTGTATCTGAATAAAGTTTCTTCACATTTCACAGACTGACAAGCAGATAAATTGCAAAACTTCCAGTTTGATGAGTGTTCCTTGGATAAGAGACACAATTATCACAGACAACAGAAAAATCACCAAAGTCATTGAAAACGAACATTTCATATGGTAACTAATGAACATTAATCGATCCTGATTGGATATAGTCATGATCAGTACACATTTTATTGGCCAAGATGCGTAGCAGGTTGACAATGATTGGCAGGTCAAAATATCACCAAGTTCTCACCGTAGCAGGCACATGTATCACATATGTCCTATGATAAATAAAGGAAAATTGCTTCAGTTTCTACTACTAACATTTTCTCAGTCTCTCTCTCTCTCTCTTTTCTTTTTAACAAATAGGATAATATTTTTGTATTTTCCATTTGATAAAATTAGTTGAAAGTTATCAAATATTTGATTAGGTATTGGCTTTTTGCTTCAAATTCTGATATATATGCCTTATTAAAATATATACTTCAATAACTTATCCTTTCTTTACTTAAGATCACAGATTAAATATCAATATTAAGGACATTTTGCTATGAAGTGAGAAAAATTATCTTGAGAAATATACTTCTAAACACTGACAGTTACATTAGAGAGAATATGTAGTAAATAAATCTTTGAATGACACATAAAATTAAATCTTCATAAAATAACTAACAAGTATATCTTGCTAATAAATGTTACCAATATGAATAAAGGAAAATATGTTTACTCAATCTTTGATCGACAAATTATCCATTTACTTTTTATATTTTAATAATGTTGACTAAAACATACATTGTAATTATGCTTCCTCTACAAAAGCAAACATAGCCATGTTTGTTAGATTTTATTGTCTCTATGCATGCAATTTTTGTGGAGTAATAAAAAAAATTCTAGAACTTCTAGAAAAAAAGGTGAAATCACAAGAATAAGCAACAATCATACTTTGCTAAAACATATCTCTTTTCTCTCTCTGTCAATGTTTAGGACCTCAATGGAATTAGACAATTTTATTTGTCTTTTCCTTTAACAAAGTATGATGTAAAGTTGTGCAGTAAAAACCAAGCAAACTGATATATGTAGGCTAAACACATTTGCCATAAATCCTCTAATTTATTTTTTTAAAATCTACTAAAATCAAACTTGAGGATAGTGAACAAGCATGGGGGAAAATCTTTGGGGGAAAGCAAATTTAGGAATTGGCAGAATGGAGAACCAAAGTGACTGTTTGAAAATTCATGAAATTTACAGCTAGCAATATGCAATGCGAAATGAAAGCATGAAACAAATTGAGGTCAAATGTTCTTGTTTCATTTCAATGAAATTATTGGAAAAATAGACAGTCAAAACAGAAATATTTTCAGCCATATTTATTTTTATGAAATAATAAATTTTGACAAATTTTTAGAATGATCACGACTTTGATTTTATGATACTTATTTTGAAGTGGATATAGTATATGTATGAGAAAGATGATAGTCAGCACACAGATCTTGATGTGTCATAATATACACAACATCTATTAGAGGATATATGGTAAATATCTGCAGCAGCTTCAGTAATATACTATGAAAGAAGAAAACATTCATCCTTGGTTGCCCCTGGTATATTGAAGTCCCCATGGTAACTGCACTTTTGGCTGATAGCCATGGGCCCACAAGCACAGGTGCCATCGGAAAATCAAGGATGGAGGAAAATATTACTACAGCTACAACTATGACAAGAAAAAAAGTACTAACCATTCACTCATGCACATCATCTGGAGGGGGATAATCATACTGAGGCTCTTCTTGCTCAAAAGGATTAGTGCGGTAGATATCGTGGGGTTTGTGACTTTGTGTGGCTACCCATGTATGCATGGCAGTGGGACATTCCCTTTTATTATACCTGAATGGGCTGCAAACATTCAAGTGAGGAAAACTTCATCCTACTCAAGTATTCAACTGAGGACATATTCATCATTCTGTATTATTTAACCAAGGAAGTTTTCTTTACTTTCTTGCATTTAACCAAGGAAAATTTTGATCACTTTTAAACATTTGGTAAGGAAAATTTAATAAAACTCTATTGTCTAAGGACATTTTCAAGATACGGTGAATCCTGTCTTGTAAGACCACTTACAGCCTAACAATACAAAAGATAATTTTCTTTTAACAGAAAATCTCTTGCCAGCAGTCATCTGCGCTGAAAACCAAATTTCAAAAGCAGATGGAGTGGTCTCCTAAAACAGAATCCACTGTAGTTTTACATATATATTAAAGTAAGAAAAAGTTATCTAACCTGTCACTCATTTCTCATGGAATTTATCATATTAGTTGCCATAATAAAATATTAAGCTAGAGTTTGATTTCCAGAACTTTCTACAACTGCTATTTAATCTTGAAAATAATGTTCATAACATGATAGATGGCCTATAAGGGATAGATACAAGAGACTGATACCAAATTGTTGTTGTTGTTTAACGTCCCACTCAAGAATATTTCACTCATATTGAAACGTCACCATGTGCCGGTGAAGGGCAACAAATTTTGCCTGAGCTCGGCACTGCTGGCCGTAGAGCAGGGAGGGTTCTTTAATGGCCAACACCTACTGTGACACAGGACCTCAGTTTTTACTGTCTCATCCGACAACAAATTTTGCCTGAGCTCGGCACTGCTGGCCGTAGAGCAGGGAGGGTTCTTTAATGGCCAACACCTACTGTGACACAGGACCTCAGTTTTTACTGTCTCATCTGAAAGACAGGGACGGCCAACCGCGGAGTGGCGCTGCAGGAATCGAACCCTTGACCCCTCGGCTCGAAGGCGAACACGCTAACCACTCGGCCACGGAGGCCCCAATACCAAATTGTTTATTTATGTACTTTTTAGGTGTCAGTACTCAAAATAGCTTTCAATTATGTTATGAGTATTTTAGAGAAGAATTTTAAGGTGGTTGGTTAGTTGTAATGTTGTTTAAAATCCCATTTAAGAATCTTTCCTGATATTCAGATCTCATCAATGCCTATGAAGGGAGACAAATCTGGTTTGTGCTCAGCACTCACGACTATTGGGCAGTGAGGGTTTTTCAATGTGCCAACACCTACTATGACACAGGAATTCAATTTTGTTTTCTGTATAATTCAAAACACAGGAAAAGCCAGCTGCATCAGAAGAGCAGATTCATACCCATAACCTCACAATCAAAAGAAATACATGCTAAGTATGGCAGCTCTTTGGAATTTTAAGTCTCAAATGTATGTTATTTGAGAACAGAAATATTTCCAAGGATACAACATTGAGAGGGTAACCTAAATTTACTATCTAATTCCATGTGTCCTTTAGTCAGTGTTAAAAAGTTCACTTGATTCTTTTTCTAAAAACACCAAAGTAGTTACAAAGGGCTTATCTATTGGGTCATGCAGAACTTTTAATTTAACTCCAAAAAGCTATCTAATTTGGAATGAACAATTGTGCACTTATGATTGTGGTATAGGAACTTCTACTACAATAGGTATCAAAAGTGAACAATAAAAATATCTACTGCATGTGGGGTTTTTAGTATGGAAGCCTACAAAATGCACTCTGTCTCTGCAAAATGTCATGAACTATGTAACAAAAAAATTTTAAGATTTTTTTGGGGCAATCAGATGTTTTGTTTTCATTCATGTGCAATTACTACAAAAATTCATTTTAAATTCTTAGTAGCATGACATTTCTCTTCAGAGATTTTAAATACATCTGCTCTAGAAATTCAAATGTAATGTTGTTATTTGTTAATATGACGAGTGCAGAGCTCAGCTTCTACAGTGAAAAACAGACCTACATCTTGCAAGAATCACTCTGGTTCTTCTGTTTCAAAATTTTCATCACGTTCAGGGCGAGCAGTAGGTGGTAACAGGCGGTTATCACTCTTGTAATGTTGGGTGGCAACCCAGGTATGATGGTTAGTGGGAATGTAACGATTAGGACTGAAAAATTACGGTATGTAATGAGAACATCTTGATTTATCTATAAAGAACCACTGAAAAACCTGCACAAGCAGCCACTTAAGGGGTTCATGTAAATTGGCTGTAAAAAAGAGGAACCTGCTAAGGTTCAGTCAATTAAGATTAAATAAACAGTGGAACCATTCCTAAAGAGCTCCTCACTAAGGAGACCACCTCAACATTAAAATCCAGTCTTCTAATGATTATTTATGGCTACTTGAATCTCACTTAATAGACCACCTCAATAATCAGATAAATCCTTTTGGTAGTCTAAATATTGATGTTCCACTGTATGCTGATTTTCACTGGGCAGATCTTAACTTGACCAGTGCATGTAGGTGACTGCTTTAGTAAGGTGGCTGCTATGACAGGTTTGACTGTAGACTGAATATGTTTATATAGATTCTTGCAAGAAAACTATGAAGTTTCCTATGGGTTGCTGAATTTGTAATTTGTAAAAGAAATATTAACATTTTGAGTACAGTATGTGANNNNATCAAAATTGTATATCGTGCTCATAGAAAGGTAGCTAGAGGTACTCTTCTTACAAGCCTTTCACACTAACTAACCTGACTTTCAACTATTTAAATTTGAAGCCACTGCCAAGGAGAATGTGGTAAAATCAGTTAAGTGCATGTACAAATATAAAATGATGAAAAATACAAAATAGCTGATACTGCAACCTGCCACGCATTATATATATCCTCACCATAAGATATGTGTACTGACATGGCCGCATCCCCGTTATACCACATAAAATGTAGATTGCAATGACTTGGGGGTGTTAATCACCAGGGTAGGATGCGAAAATATGGAATATATATACATTAGATATAAAGAATAGGGAGATCAAAGATTGTATGTAGCATACACAAGCTATCTGCTAGGTAATGGATAAAGAAATTCAGAGAAGAGATAAAAGATAGCTGGCTATCACATAGATAGGTCTGCAGACTGGTAACATACCCTCGTGGTGTGTGATAATGGTGACTGCAATGTCAAGGATTTACCTTATGGTCATTTCTAATTACTGATTTGTTAATGTGAAGCTGGAAATTCTCACTCCAGGTACTTTTCATTCTTTTATGATAGAAAAATATTCACCATTTTTCATTATTTCAAATCCAACCTTAATCACTACAGTCTTAAGGTTGGCAAGTACATGTATGTCAAAGCTTCTGTTGTGCACCTTGAAGATTTTGCTTTCACTTTCAATTTGTCCTCTCATTGAAAGATCTCCTGTTATACAGTATCCATAAATATGACAGGGCAGGCAAGAGGGTTGTACCCCGCCTTGTCGTTAAAGGGAAAAATTACCCAAAATCCTCACTGTATTACCCATAATTCTCATCAACTCAGAGTTGTAAGTATCATGTTAATATTAATATTTCTGGTGCTTTTTATGACAAAATATAATGCTTCTGCCTGCCTTATTACAATGTCCATTCTTTAAATTTTACACTTTTAACAAGATTCTTCAGATTCACAAAGGTTGACCTGAATTTTGAATTCTTTTGTGTCTGACACAAGTCTTCCTGCATTTCTGGGTATTCAAAACATTTGTTGAGGCATCACCAAAACCAGTGAACACAGCAATGCTCATTCAGCACACATCCCATCATGATGAAATGTAAACCAACTTACTACATCCAGTAACTACATATACATAAAAATAACATCATTCAAACATTTTGTACCTTTGTTAATTAACTTTTCTGATTGATGTCTACCATAATTTCAAGGCATCTATGGTCATATGATATAACATGTCAAATTTTGAGAATTAGAACGGAGAGCCAATGGCTTTTCTGCATGGCATTTGTTGCAAGACTGGAAGGTCAAAGGTCAAAGTTCTAAAAGTAATATAACTATTTTTTCTGGTCCTTCTGATGAGACAATAAAAACCAAGGTCCTGTGTCTCAGTCAATGTTCGAATTTTATAAACATCCATCATTCGTTAGTGGCAATGAGTTCCAAGTACATGTACCATATATAGCCAACTTTGCTTAAAACAAATGCATTAGGGCCAGTAAAATGGCTACGTTATTTCAGGTTTTACACGCAATGAAGGAAAACACACAGGACTCAGAGATTTTGTTCGTTATTACCAGAAATTTGGTTTTTATGACTTCGCTATTTTCTACAAGCTCATCGTAGGCAAATATTTGAAGTTCTTCATCAGAATTTGGTGACATGTCCATATACATGTATGTGTAATTTGTATTATCCCCATTTTGTCAAACTCAGTTACAATGTATAAAAAATCATAATGGTCATTCCTAAAAATCATTGTTGTAATTATCTTCTCACTGAGAGGTTACAAAGTTCAATTTTTTTTACAGGAGTCTGTTTTGCGCAGTGTCTGATTTCGACAGTTTCCACTGTACAATAAAGTCTGTCAAGTTTATATGAGGTTCTCAGTTGTGAAGTTCTACTATACCTGAGCTAAAAAGTGTTGAAGTTCTTATGGTATGGAAAAACAAGAGAATTCAAACACCAATCACAAATAACTAGACAATATGATTGTTCTAATGCCGAGAAACATTGACCATAAATAGTCATCACTGAGATTAATATGAAAATTGAAATTGATTTCTCGATAACATATCAATCTGGATTTCACTCTCACATTACTATACTATATGATATGATCTTGTGTCTTGATATAATAAACACAATTCAGAAAGGAAAGAAAAGGATAGAAAATGAGAATTATGAAATGAAATTAATAAACAAAATTTGACATACTTTACGCAAAGATAGGAAAGCTTAAGTTTAACAGCATATCTAACACATGAAGTTTATAAAAAGAATTAATAAAGGTCTCTCTAACTTAAAATCAGCAATATATTTGAACTCATTTAAGAAAAAGATTCACAATTGATTCGAGGCAATCAAGAATTTTAGAAAATTAAGTCTTCATTCATGAACACTCACATAACGGGCAGGGATAGGCACCAAAAAACTTAAGAATTTTCTTAGGTCTGAGAATTTTCTCAACTCAAGTTTCTCAGACAATCAGAATTCAGAATTATCTTGAGATGAGTAAATTCTTGGACTTAAGTAAATTCTTAAATTTTATGGTGCCAACCCCTGATTTCTACATCAGGGTACTGGCAGTATTTGACAATACATCAATCTTTATACCAATCAAGAGTACTGATTGTCAGTGTGCAATCTACCTGTACGTATAATTACGGAAGCGTATTAGGGACATTTTTAATTCACTTTTTTTTTTAATTTTCACACTTTTTTCTGTATAATTTACACTTTTTTCTGTAAATTTTACACTTTTTTCTGTATAATTTACACTTTTTTCTGTAAATTTTACACTTTTTTCTGTAAAATTTACACTTTTTTCTGTATAATTT